>PVIU01008144.1:0-85687 GCA_004026605.1 Ondatra zibethicus | reverse complement strand
AAATGAAAATAGACCCATATCTATCACCATGTACAAAACTCAAATCCAAATGGATCAAAGACCTCAATATAAAGCCAGCCACACTGAACCTTATAGAAGAGAAAGTGGGAAGTACACTTGAACACATTGGCACAGGGAACCACTTCCTAAATAGAACCCCAGCAGCACAGACACTGAGAGAAACAATTAATAAATGGGATCTCCTGAAACTGAAAAGCTTCTGTAAAGCAAAGGACACGGTCAACAAGACAAAATGACAGCCTACAGAATGGGAAAAGATCTTCAGTAACCCCACACCAGACAGAGGTCTGATCTCCAAAATATACAAAGAACTCAAGAAATTGGACACCAAAAGATCACATAATCCAATAAAAATGGAGTACAGACCTAAACAGAGAATTTTCAACAGAGGAATCTAAAATGGCTGAAAGACACTTAAGGAAATGTTCAACATCCTTAGTCATCAGAGAAATGCAAATCAAAACAACTCTGAGATTCCATCTAACACCTTTAAAAATGGCCACGGAGACCTGCCTGCCTCTGCCTTCGAACTTCTGTGATTAAAGATGTGTATCCCAGCCCATTCCCCTTTAAAAATTTGTTTTTATTTTATGCATGTCAGTATTTTACCTGCATGTATGTTTGCACAGTGTGTGTTCAGGGCCTGTAGAGGCCAGGAAAGGGCATCAGATTTTCTGGAACTGTTATAGTTGTTAGCCTTCTTGTGGATGCTAGGAACAGAACTTGGGTCCTCTTCAAGAGCAAGAAGTGCTCTTAACCTCTAAGGCATCTCTCCAGTACCTTTTACATACTTTTTAATCCCTATCTTAAGGCAGGGGGCCCACATATGAGAAAATAGACTATCCTCTTAATGCCTGTTTTGGTTTGTAAATGTGGTCTGCCTGTTGTCAGTGTTATTAAGGCAATTCCTAAGAAGTAGAAATTACTATGCCATCTTATTTAAAAACAGAGATGTCACAAATTGCTGAAAAGCAAATGTTGCTATTTGAAATCATTTTACTGCATCCTTTAATATCTCTCTATATTACAATTTGTGTATCTGAAAAAGGAAGTTCATAAAGATGAGATCTTTTTTTTTAAAGATTTATTTATTTATTATGTATACAACATTCTACCTCCATGTATGCCTGCACACCACAAGAGGGCACCTGATCTCATTACAGATGATTGTGAGCCACCATGTGGTTGCTGGGAATCGAACTCAGGACCTCTAGAAGAGCAGCCAGTGCTCTTAACCTCTGAGTTATCCCTCCAGCCCCGAGATCTTATATACAAAATATAAGCTACTTTATTGGATTTCTTTTTCATAAGTCCATTTGTACCTGGTGTACTTACAAGTCATTTATTTACTCACTCCACAAACATGGAGATAAATAGGAAGAAGATGTGATCTTGCTCTAGGAAACAGTTATTTAATATAATGAGATAAAGGCTGTGATAGCAACATGTAAGAGGGTTTGTTGAGAACACAGAAATGAGACATCTAGTATTTGGGAAGTTGGTTAAGAAGACACTTTCTAAAAGAACTCCCTGACCAAGAATAGGTAAGAGCTGTGAGAGTTAGGGGACAGTGAAGGGTGTACCAGGTAGAAAGAAGAGCAAATGATGGTGTGATACACGTATAGGAGGAATTTTCTATCCCACCAGCCAACTCCCAAATAACCACATAGGTTTGTTATTAACTAGCTCTTACATCTGAAAATAACCCATATTTCTTATCTGCATTCTACCACATGTCTCAGTACGTCGTGTTCATCTTTCTTCTCCCCAGTCTCCTAACGACTCCACCATTCTTCATCCCAGTGAGCGAACTCCTTGTCTGCAAGTCCTATTTAACTTCTTCCTGCTCTAGCTATTGGCCTTATAGTTCTTTATTAAATCAATAAGAGCCACATGTCTTCACAGTGTACAAAAAGATTATTTTATAACATTTCCCTTTTGCCTAATTAAAAAAGGAAGATTTTAATTTTAACATTGTAAAACTAAAACTAAAACAGTTATCAAGTAAGAATTACAGTTACAATATGCAGTCCATTTGTATTTGATAAATTTAGAGAAAATATTATCTATCTTGTGAGTCTAAAGTTTTATAGCTAATTGCCTAAGGAAAACTATAAGTCTAACTAACAAACAACACTCTCTTTTGGCTTCTGAGGACATTGCATACAAATGGTGTACAGACATAAATACAAGCAAATCATCCACACACTTACAACAAAATCTCAAAAAAATTTAATTGCTATTTTGCAGCCAAAATACAAATATGTTTAAGACAGACAATAATATAGGAAAAACACTGGCAACAGTTTCTACTTGTAATATAAGAGGAAAACATGCTTCCATACAAAATGTGTGGAGATTATGAATAAGTATTCCATAAAAGAAGACAAAAGGAAGTGAGGTGGCATAGGCTGTAGTCCCAGGTACTCAAGGCTGAAGCAAGAAGCGTGGTTGATCCTAGGAACTCAAATCCAGTCTGTGTAGCATAGGAAAACTTCCATCTCATACAGCAATCAATAAAATAAAATAAATTCAAAAGAAAAATGGAAAAGATAGAAAAAGAGTAATAAGCATATAGAAAGAGAGTCTGTGTCAGTGATAACAAGAGAAATAGTCGTAAATAGTGTCACAATTGAAAAAGATACATAGTACAGATGGAAGTGTAAGCATTCACTTTTATCCTATATTTATTTACTGCGTGTGTGTATGTGTGTGTGTGTGTGTGTGTGTGTGTGTGTGTGTGTAGGTCAGAGAACAACTTGTGGGATTCAGTTCTCTTCTGTCATGTGAGTACCAGGGATCCAACTCAAGATGTAAGTTTTCACAGCAAGAGCCTGTATCCAGCGAGCTGTCTTGCTGGCCTGATTTGTCATTCTTATTGGTAATGAAAATATAAAAATGTGAATATCTGCAGGCTGCAGAGGTGACTCAGTGATTAAGAGCACTTGCTACTCTCGTAGAGGACCCAGATTCAATTCCCAACACGCACATGGTGTTCACAACCATCTGTAACTCCACTTCCAGGGTACCTGATACCCTTTTCTGTCCTCCATGGGCACCAGGCAGTCATATGCTGTACATATACTTGCTCAGGTATGCACGTAAAATAAACAAATACAATTTTTTAAAATGGTTTATTTAACTTTATGTGCATTGGTGTGAAGGTCTCAGATCCCCCAGAACTGGATTTTGAGACAGTTGTGAGCTGCCATGTGGGTGCTGGGAATTAAACCTGGGTCCTCTGGAGGAGCAGTCAATGCTCTTAACCGCTGAGCCATCTCTCCAGCCTCAACAAATAAATTTTTAAAGGAGGTGGGTGATAGGGCTTTAGCTCAGTGATAGAGAGGACTTGCCTAGTAAGCGCAAGGCCTTCAGTCCTCAGCTCTGGGGGAAAAATGTGAATATTGTTTGACTTAATGTTTTTACTCGTAGGACACATCTCAAAAATAAATTGTACATTGCTGTAAGGATATATAATACTTACTATTTTAAGATTTATTTTACTTTATGTGTGTGAGTGTTTTGCTGACATGCATTAAGTATACCTGGTGCCCATGGAGACCAGAACTGGAGTTGCAGATGGTTATGAGCTGCTGTGTATGTGGTGGAATTTGAACTCAGGTCCTCTGTAGGAAAAGCAAGTGCTCTTAACTGTTGAGCCATCTTTCCAGGCCCCAGGATATATATTATCTTAATAATTTTCAAATTTTAAGTATTCTTATACTTCCATCAATAAAATAAGTGGATTATGGACTACTGAAATATTAAGTATTCATTTCAAAATTATATTACATAAAATTACATCTTGTCAGAACGTGGAAGATACCCACAGTGTGTTGTTAAACTGACTACAGTTTATTGCAGCAGTTCTCAACCTGTGGGTCGTGACACCTTTGGGGGTCACATATCAGATACCTACATTATGATTCATAGCAGTAACAAAATTATAGTTAGGAAGTAGCAATGAAATAATTCTATGATTGGGGGTCACCACAACATGAAGAACTGTATTAAAGTGTCGCAGCATGAGGAAGGTTGAGGACCACCAGTTTATTGTTATATAAGGTTACAGAAATGCTAGAGCATGCTGTAGTTATCTCTGAGATGGACAATTGACGATTTCGACCTGTTTTAAACAGATAGCCCAGGCTGATGGCAAACTTGGCATTTTCTTTCTTGTACTTTCTGAATGTGGGAGTTGCAGCTGTGTCACCATACCCTAAACTTGAGTTGTAAAAATAACGTTATTACTTCCTGAGTGCGTTGTCTGACTCTTTTGGAATTACCTTGCTTCTGTCCTAGAGGAAACGAGCCAAACCAACTTTACAGTGAAATGTTTAACAACTGCTGATTCAGTGATTCCAAAATGTGTGGTTTAAAATCAAAACCTCCAATGAAATGATACAGAAATTATCATCTTAATGCCATGGATTTTGTGGCTACTGAGGGTAGTCTCTATCTTTACCTAGTGTTGATATGTCATAATAATTTGGAAGAAAAATTATGTTTTCCTCATAAATTTATTTATGTTTTCAGAATACATTAAAATGGCAGATCACTATGTTCCTGTGCCTGGAGGACCAAACAACAATAATTATGCAAATGTGGAATTAATTCTTGACATTGCTAAAAGGATCCCTGTACAAGTAAGAGCCTTTGAGGAGCCAGTTCCTCCCTTTACACTTAGTCAAAGTGAAGACCTCTTGTCCAAAGAATTTAATGTGAAGTCTCTTCTTTAAAATTTTTGATGATGTATTTTTATTTTCTGTTTGTTGTTGTTTTGCCTGCCTGTGTCTCCCGGAACTGAAGCTGTCATGTGGGTGCTGGGAATTGAACCCAGGTCCTCTGGAAGAGCCGCCAGTGCTCTTTAACTGCTGAGTCTTCTATCCAGCCCTGGAAAGTTCTTAAATGTCTTTATATGAAATAATTAAAACAGACAAGGAGAGAAGAAATGAAAGAGAAGGCATAGTTAAAAATAAACATAGTAGACAAAGAATGTTTGGAAAGATCTTTCAGAGATTTTTTTTCCTATTCTGTGCATCTCACTTCCAAGCCATCCCAAATAAGAACTTGACTATTTCCTGAAGAATATCTTAACTACAGTATGGTGCTATTTTGGAAGATTCTTTCTCGTTTTCATATTGTGCTTGGGAATTTATACTAAATATCTTTTTTTTTTTTTTGGTTTTTTCGAGACAGGGTTTCTCTGTTGCTTTGGAGCCTGTCCTGGAACTAGCTCTGTAGACCAGGCTGGCCTCGAACTCACAGAGATCCGCCTGCCTCTGCCTCCCGAGTGCTGGGATTAAAGGCGTGCGCCACCACTGCCGGGCTCTATACTAAATATCTTAAAGCCCAATGAGGGGGGGAATATCCTCTAGACCAGTGGCTCTCAACCTTCCTAATGCTGTGATCCTTTAATACAGCCCCTCATGTTGTGGTGATTCCCAACCATAAAATTAATTTTGGTACAACCCCGTAAGTCTAGTTTTGCTACTGTTATGAATTGTAATGAATCTGTGTTTTCAGATGGTTGTAGGTGATTCCTGTGGAAAGGTCTTGTGATACAAAAGGGGTACAACCCACAGGTTGAGAACCACTGCTAAACTTGCTCGACCACGTCACCACTAGATACAAAGGCTGAGTTTGGTGGCCAGAATGTGAAGATGGTCACAATTCCCCCCCTCCTTCCCTCCCTCCCTTCCTCTTTCCTTCATTTCTGTTTTACTTTTTAAAAATCAAAAAACAAAAACAGGGTTTCTTTGTATAGCCCTGGTTGT
The DNA here is from genome assembly GCA_004026605.1 of Ondatra zibethicus. Lineage (NCBI taxonomy): Eukaryota > Metazoa > Chordata > Mammalia > Rodentia > Cricetidae > Ondatra > Ondatra zibethicus. The sequence continues at coordinate 79,889 of PVIU01008144.1, read as the reverse complement.
CCTGGAACTCGCTCTGTAGACCAGGATGTCTACATTTCTCAAATGTAGATTCTCAAACTCAGAGATCCACCTGCCTCTGTCTCTGGAGTGCTGGGATTAAAAACATAGGCCACCACACCCAGCTTTCAGGCTTTCTTTAGAAAGCTCTAGAGAGCCTCTTCGAAGGATTGTGAGTTGTATTTCCTAAAGAGCAAGACTTGAGTGCATCCTTCTGTTTTTTTGTTCACTTGAGAACTTTTGCCACAAGCAACTGCTTATTATTCTGTGGAAGGTTTGCTAGTTTTAGAGCACAGAAGTTGAATTAACCCCTGGGCTGCTGTGGAGCTGTTATACTACATCTAGCAGGGGCAGCCTGGATACAGTAAAGCAGTTTGTAGTCTTCTTAGTATCACCTTTAAGAATGATTCCTATTGTTTTTCTGTTTTTGTAGGCAGTGTGGGCTGGCTGGGGTCATGCCTCTGAGAACCCCAAGCTTCCAGAGCTACTCTTAAAAAATGGCATTGCTTTCATGGGTAAGCCTTTTGAGTTACACTGTGCCTGTAGTTCTTTTGTCAATTTTGTCCATATTCTGTCGTCTTACTTTGTTTTTAGAAGTTCTTTCATTTAACTTCAACTTAAAATGAAGTTCTTTCATTTCATCTTGAAGATGTTTTTTGCTCCTGAGTCAGTTAATCTGAGTTATGAAAAAGACTGGTTTTTAAACATGGACTATTTAAAAATCTTTGCCATTAGCATTAAGAAAACATGTAGAAGGAGGACCTGGTTTTTAATAGTAAAAGTAACTGATTACTTAGGCTACCCAACAGTGTCCTTAAATATGAATTAGCACTTTTGTATTTGAAGTATATCATTTATATTCTACCAGTGAGAGCTATTTCTTCCTGCTTTTCTACTCTCATCATGGCTGAAGGAAAAGTGGAGGTTATAGGGCTCCTCCACAATGCTAACATGAACATAGTTGAGCACATGTCCTTGTGGCACGATTGAGCATCCTTTGGATATATACCCAAAAGTTATTGGGTCTTGAGGAAGGTTGTTTCCTAATTTTCTGAGAAATCGCCACATTGACATCCAAAGGGGTTGTACCAGCTTGCATTCCCACTAGCAATGCAGAAGTGTTCCCTTTTCCCCACAACCTCTCCAGCATAAGTTGTCATCAGTGTTTTTGATCTTGGCCATTCTTACAGGTGTTACATGGTGATAGATATGGGTCTATTTTCATTTTTCTACATGTTGATATCCAGTTAGGCCAGCACCCCTTGTTAAATATGCTTTCTTTTTTCCATTTGATATTTTTTGCTTCTTTATCAAATATCAGGTGTTCGAAGATGTGTGGATTGATATCTGGGTCTTCTATTCAGTTCCGTTGGTTTGCAAGCATTATTAAGGGGGAAAATATTTTTGTTAGGTTTCCCAAGATCAAGTAATGTATATTTCAGACATAAATCCTAAAATTTTACCAGCTTTACTTTAGGATATAGATTCAGAGAAATGACTTTGTTACTTGGTTAATGTGGATTTTGACTCCTAAAATTAGATTTTTTTCAGAAGTTTAATAGAATTTCTGTATGTTGGGCTGTCCTTGTATGCAACCAGTTTACTACATTGGATTCTAGAAACAATGCAAAGATGAGTCAAAGCGTGGTGGTCACTATGTCATGAGTGGGACAATATTATGTACCAGAAAGGAGGCAGAGATGCTGCCTCTCTTGTTCCTCTCTTGTTTTGTTTTTTAGGCCCTCCAAGCCAGGCTATGTGGGCTTTGGGGGATAAGATTGCATCATCTATTGTGGCTCAAACTGCAGGCATCCCAACTCTTCCCTGGAGTGGCAGCGGTAAGAAATTATTTCTTGTTTTTTGGTTTATTAATTCTTATATGATATGGATATATGTGTGTGTCTTTTCATAGGTATAAGTGGTCATATGTGTGAGTGCAGAGTGGAGGCCCCAATGTCAAAGGTTTTCCTTTTCCAGTCTCTATTTACTCTTGTGGTTTTTATCATATTTTAGGAATATAATTTGAGTACTAGGTTCAGACACTAAACTGAGATCTGGAATGATACAGGGACTTGATTTGGAGAAACTCTAGGACACATATTTTGACAGGGGTTGGGTATGCTGGAAGCATCCTCAGAGACAGGCTTGCAGAGATAGGGTCAGTAGTCACCTTTCTCCCAAACATGCAGAGGGATAAAAATTGAGAAATGATTTATCCTTGCCAATTCTTTAGATTGTCATGTGAGTTTTAAAGCAAATATAAGAACTACTCTCCCTTATGCACTCACACATAGGGAATAAACACATTAAAACCTTTTAAAAATAGGAATGACTATTATCTTGAGACAGAACAGTTTTGAACCTTTTTTATTCCGACTCTCCAGAGGATTGCCATATTTTTTCCAGAACTGCTGGGTTAAATAGTTTAAAAGGTTGAATTTGTTCTTGTTTGAATGGAGAAGCTGTAGTGTTCCCCTTGGAGCTGAATACAGAGACATTTAGGGACCATGGAATCATGACTCTGCTGAGACCAATAAAACCGCCATTTTTGTTTCCAGAGGCTCATAAAGATTAAATTATTTCTCAGACCTCTGGCCCCAGAGCAGGCCTGAAAACATTGAAGGTCTTTGCCTGTGTGTTGCTGTGAGAAATCTGCCATGCTTCTTCTTCTCCTTCCCTCTCTCCTTTTTCCTTTTCTTCTACTCCCACCCTACCCCCAATCCTTGAATTTTTCCTTTTCTTCTACTCCCACCCTACCCCCAATCCTTGAATTTTTCTATCTAGATCTCTGTTCACTCTCCTTGATTTTTCTAATTTAAGAACCCAAAATGGTAGCCCATGCTATAGCTGAATACTGTTGTCTCCGTGGACTGATCAAGGTTTTATATTCTTCTATCCCCCACCAATCTGCCTTCAACTTTGGTCAATACAATAGCTTTAAAAGAAGGTATCACAGAGCCAAGTGTGTGGAACATGTCTGTAATCTCTGCACTGAGGATGCAAAGGCAGGAGGATTACAAGTTTAAGACTAGTCTCCACTACATGTCAAGTATCAGGCCAGTGTAGACTACATGTCCTTTTTGAGAGTGGGCAGAAAATTGACACGAGCTGTCATAGGTGATCTCAGGTCATTATTGTCTATTGTAGGTCTTCGTATGGATTGGCAAGAAAATGATTTTTCAAAACGCATCTTAAATGTTGCACAGGATCTGTATGAGAAAGGCTATGTGAAGGATGTAGATGATGGACTGAGGGTAAGTACTGACTCTAGGGGTGGTCAGTTCTAGATACAAATATGGGGACTTGGGTTCCGATTCATGACATATATCCTTGCTAGCATGAGGGTTGTAAGGTCAGGACAAGTATCTTAAGTGTGGAGTGAGGAAGTGACTTTAACCTTAAACAGTTTAGTTTTGAAGGGGATTGGTCACCTGCAGAAAATTTCTTGGGTGTTAATTCAGTGGTTTTTTTGTTTTGTTTTGTTTTGTTTTTGTTTTTCGAGACTGGGTTTCTCTGTAACTTTGGATCCTGTCCTGGAACTAGCTCTTGTAGACCAGGCTGGCCTCGAACTTACAGAGATCTGCCTGCCTCTGACTTCCGAGTGCTGGGATTAAAGGCGTGCGCCACCACTGCCCAGCATTAATTCAGTGTTTTAAGGAGGTACTGATTCTTCCTCTCTACCAGCTATTAGTGAGGGATGCCAGAAGCACCATCCCCTTCCCCTTGTGGACCAAGATAGAAAAGCTGGGCAGGCAGATGTCAGCCCATCAGCTTGATTGTTATAGACTTATTTGCAAAAATGGTTTATATGTATGTATAGCATCAGTAAAATTTATGGGATGATGGCGAATTAGCTAGGCTCCTTCCTCACTCTCTTAACTGGCAGTGCTAAATAACCAGACTTCCCTCCATAGAGACAGCTTTTATCCTTCAGGTTATTATACGACAGAGAACTCAGACAGAGCGAGTGTTCAGTGCTGTGAGCTGGTTTCAGAGGAAGAGGCTGAGGAAGCATGCCTAATTTCTTTCCAAATTGGCCAGTTGAATAACTTTTTCCTTTGAGGAGTAAAGGAGTCAGGCAAGAGAGGCCCTGTGACAGTATTATCACTCAGAATTATTATCCATTAGAAATGTGACCCCACCATCGCCCTTTATTGTCTTATAGTTCACTCCAGTGTTTCTCTTCCACTTAGTTGTGCCTCTTGGTGAATGATGCAAAAGTCATCTTAGGAAGATATACTTTTTTCTTATATAATTATATAATTCAAGTTAATCATCCTATGATTTTACCCAAGGCTCTACTGTAACCAATGTAACGAGAACTTTAGTATCATCCCTAGATGATTATCTAATGCTGAGAATATGAAGAGTCATTGGGACCACATGCTGAAAATTGGTTTTCTGACTGATTTTAATAATATTTTGAGATTTTCTTGCTTTTATGTTTTATAAAACATAGGATCAGGGGCCTGGAGAGTTGGCTCAGTGGTTAATAGCACTTGTTGCAAAGGACCTAGGTTTAATTCCCAGCACCCACATGAAGGACTCACTGCCTCCTCTGGCCCCAGGCTTTCATGTGATTCACAGAGATACAAGTAGGAAAAATATTCAATACACATAAAATAATAAAAACTAAAAAAAAAAAAAAAAGGAAGAATTAAAAAAAGGATGTTTGGAAGTTCCGACTTAACAAGTCTTGTGTATGTGGGGGTTGAAACTATGCCAAAACTGTTGCCTTGTATGAAGTAAACTACTTCATATTAGTAGTTATAGTGAGCATTGGTGGCACACACCTTTAATCCCAGCACTCAAGAGTTCGAGGCCACCCAGAGAGAGTTCCAGGACAAGCCAGCACTATGTAGAGAGACTGTCTAGAAAAACAAAACAGAAAAAAAATTTATTGGGGCTGTCAAGACGTTAAATGTCATGTACATTTGACAACCTGGTCCCAGAGTCCCTAGAACCCATGTAAAAGCCTGACACAGTAGTGTATTTGCATTTTTCTTTGGTTGCAGCACACTTCTACAGGGAGATACAGAGACAGGTGTACTGTCAGAAGCTTGAGGGTGAGCCAGCTTGGCATATGAAGCTGTGGAGAAATAAGTAAAATCTATTATTTTATTACTTTAAAATAAAGTAGCGACAAGTTCTGCCACTGTTAACGGTCCCAATGATACATGGAGACAATGCCTCTTGGTAGATGATGCAAAAGGCATTTTAGGAAGATACACTGTTTTAGTCTGATTTGAATACTATTAATTCAGGAGGGTGTGGAATGTCAGTTGAGTTCACTATTGTTTGTAGTTCAAGTTAATCATCCTATGATTTACCCTTTCATTTTAGTTACATGAATATGTGTGCAGGTTCTTTGGAGGCCAGTGGAGGGCGTCAGATCTTCTGGAGTTGGAGTTGTAGTAACTTGTAAGCTGCCTAGTTTGGGTGCAAGAAACCGAAGTTAGGTTCTCTGGAAGAGCTGCAAACTCTAACCATTGAGCCATTTCTCTAATCTTTGAAGTCTATATTCTTTTTTAAAAATATTATTATTATTATTTTTTTTTTTGAGACAGTCTCTCTCTACATAGCCATGGCTGTCCTGGAACTTATTATGTAGACTAGGTTGACCTACTTCTACCTTCCAAAGTGTTGGGATCTGAAGCATCTGCCACCATACCCAACTAGTGACCATATTTTTATTTCCTTCCCTCTCTCTGTTCTTTTCTTCCTCTCTCTTCTCTCTTTCCTGTTTTATTTTGAGACAATGTCTCTGTATATAGCCCTGCCTGTCCTAGAATTCTCTACGTAGACTAGGGTAGCCTTGAACTTACAGAGATCTGCCTGCCTTTGCCTGTTGAGTGCTGGGATTAAAGCCATGTGTCACTACGCCTATCTCTTTAATGATTTTATTCCTAAATGAAGAAAATACCAATTCTCTTTCTCTGCTAACATATCTCTTCCATTTTTTCTCTTTTTTCTTGAAGGCAGCTGAGGAAGTTGGTTATCCAGTGATGATCAAGGCCTCAGAAGGAGGAGGAGGAAAGGGAATCAGAAAAGTTAACAATGCAGATGACTTCCCTAACCTCTTCAGACAGGTAGAGTACAAGTTGATTTTGCTTGTTTGAGTTACCATGTATATCAGAGATAAGTGATTTAACTTATTACTGTATTTAGAAAAACAGAAAATGTTGAGTTTGTATTTTTATGTGTATGTAATCTGAGCTTTGTTTATAGCCTTTAATTATTCATAGGAGTGGAATGAATTAATGAAATATCTAATTCAGTGTAAATTCATTCAGTTATGTAATCAAGCCCTAGTTTTTCTTATATAGAGATAACTCTTCTTTCCATGGTATGTGCCTCGCACACTATATTGGTAAGAAGAGACAATGTCATTCTGCATTCTGTGTTCTTATTTTGATGTAATCGGTAAGAGTATGATATGGTGGGATACACTCATCTGCTTGCCCTTATGTTGGCTTGATGCCAAGCTCTCAGATAGGCTTTTCCTGACTTCTTGTCAGGTTGGCTGGAGGCCCTTGAGTTTCTACCATGTTCTGTATCCTATTGGTCAGTAGCCCATACCCTTGCCTATGCTCTGTGGCAATCAACACCCTGGCACAGGAGCCTCATGACAGATTCTCAGTGTGTGCGGACGGGTGCCTCAGAGAGCTCATCCTCTTGTTCCTCTACGCTTTACCTGTGCCGTATGTGGCAATACTATAGGTAAGTTGAGAAAAGGAGACCAAATTCTCTCGTTCTACCCTACAAGTCACCTTCACAAGCTTGTTTCCTTTCCTTTTCTTCTAACACCAAAACTCAAGATGTGACAGGAAAAAGAAAATTGAGAGACATGTTTTACCTTGTCGTGTTGCTAGCATTTTTTTATACCTCCTTCTACCATCCTTTTCTGTGTATGGTCTTTATTCTCACCGTTTCCTTTGTAAAAATCATTCAGTGCAAATTTCTTGCTTTGTTCTCATGAGGTAAGACGAAAAGCTATGATTCAAAGAAAATTATAAAAGTATTGTCTTACTACATTTATTTTGAATGTCAAGTTGATTATCACCTGTTCTTTTCATTATATTCCTTTGGTAAAGTTTAATTTTGTAGGTAGATTGTGTTGGAGGGAGACTACAAGATTGTTTCATGCAGTTCAGAAAAAAAGGTTTACTCTCATAATGTAAAAGTATTTTAATTAATGATAACATATTTCATAACTACCTCTTAGCTTGGAATTAAGTATATGAAGACTCTGGAACACTAAGAATTTGTTTAAAGTGAAAGTCCTTAATTTCTAATTATTGTCTAGCTAAATCAATCTTCCTATTCAAAAGCACCTAAAAATGCACAGTCATGGTACTGATTTTGTAGTTTAGTTGGTAGAATGTTAGTTTTTTGTGCAGGGTGCCTTTAGTTTTAAGCCCTGGTGTTATGAACCATTTATGGTGGTGCATGCCTGTCTTCTCATATACAATCAGGTTTATGTACATATGTCTTCACAAAAATAGATGTAAGCAGATGAGATTAGACATGTTCAGTGGTATGGCCATAGAGAGCAGGGGGATCAGAAATTAAGGTCGTTCTTGATTTTAGCTATATTGTAGGGGACAAGAAAGAAAAACTGAATTAGATTTTTTTTTTCTTTAAAGCCTGTTAAGTGATTGGAAGCTTTTCAAGATGGTAAAGAATTATAAGAAACTGGGAGGTGGTAATGCATGCTTTTAATCCTGGCACTCTGGAGGCAGAGGCAGATGGATCTCTGAGTTTGAGGCCAGCCTGTTTTACAGAGGGAGTTCTAGGACAGACAGAGCTACACAGAGAAACCCTCTTTTCAAAAAACCAAAAAATGAAAAAAAAATTAGAAGAAACAAAAACTTAGAGACAAGCCTGGGAGTTGAAGTCATTATTTTTTTTTTTCCTTCACAAAGCTATCTTCTAGTTTAAGGTAAAGCAACTAACTGGGCATGGCAGCTCACACTCCTCACACCAGGACTCAGGAGTGGGAAGCATGCTAAGTTTAAGGGCAGCCTTGTCTACATAGTAAGAACCAGCCTCAAAAAGCAAACAAAAAACCAGCTCCTTCCTCAAGGAGAAAGAAGAAAAATTATGAAACTGGTTCAGAATTTTCATTTGTCTTATAAGATTAAGAAGACAAAATTTAGACTTTAGAGATGGTTGAACAGTAATTTTAGAGGTCCCAAGGACTCTATGTTTTATATTGGCATCCTGAAGGACTGTACCAAAGTAGAAAGAATGAACCAGAAATAGACCACCCCTCATAGGGACTAAATCTCAGATTCAAAACACTTACCTTGATTCGGGTATTATGTTTACAATTGGCAATGTTCCTACCCATCTGCATGCATGTCCATCCTTTCCAGAGAAGATTTTATATATAGTACTTCAAATTACTTCTACTAATTCTTTTTCATGTAGCATATTAAACACCCAATTTAAAGTAAGTAGGTATATAAATTGCATGATTCAAAACCAACTACAAAAGTCATTGGAAACAGATCCAACAAGAATTTAGATAATGGAGCTATCAGACAAGGATTTTAGAGTAATTATGCTTAGTACATTTAAGGAAATTAAAGGCAAGGCTGAGAATTTGGGTAGAGAACTAGAAATCATAAAAAAAAACCTTCTAGGACTGGAAATACAATAACTAAATTTAAGACATCAGTATATCAGTTAAATAGCATGTCACAATTGAAGGAAGAATAAATCGTTAAAATATAGAAGAAAATTTAGACTCAAGCAGAAGAGAGACAAAAATACAGAAAATAGCAATACATAAGTTGCAAAGATGATCACGAAAATGCTTCTCTCTTCACACATTTTTACTTACGGTGTAAAATCGTGTCTCTTAACATCAAATAGAGCAATCCTCTTTTTCACTCTTGGATTCCAGCTAGTCTTTTGATTTACTTTACCAACAGAAGGTGGCAGAAATGGTGCACAAATTCTGAAGCTTAAGTAGTTTATACCTTTCCTTATTGGGATGAGCCCTCGACTGCCTCATGAAGAACCCATTCTACACTATTAGAGAAAGAGAGACCATATGAAGCAAAGCAGAGGAGAGCCTTCCAGCTAAGGCCTCTGAGTCCTACCGGATGACTGGTAGCACCACATTTGAACATGTCAGTGAGACTTTGTTAGACTATCAAGCCCTAGTTGAGCTGTTAGATGGCAACAGTGTACAAGTGACAAGTTACTAGGTAAGTCTAGCTCAAAATAGTGTCCCAAGTCATTAGTTGTTTTCTTTTCTTTTTGTTATTTTTAAGTTTGTTAGCTAGAGCTTTAGGTCAGTAATAGAATGCTTGTTTAGCCTACCTTCCACCCTAGATTTGATCCCTAGTACTGCCAAACAAACAAACACACAATAAAGGAAACTATTTTCAAAGCGTAATTGACAGAGAAATTGATAGCAAAAGGCATGCTACCATCATGAAAAACATGTGACACTATCTTTAGAATTAACTCATGGACTAAATAAGCTGAGAAGAATATTAATGACATTATAGAAATAGTGAGCAAATGTTAATGAAGCTAGAAAGTAGTAAAGTATTAGTGGAAACTGGAAAAAAGATTACCCATGTTCTGTAATAGTGGAACAAATGCCAAAAAACTATTATCTGAGATAACTTAAAAGATAATGTAATTCAGGGCTAGAGATATGGCTTAGATGTTCAGTTCCCAGCACTATTAGGTGCCTCACAACTGCCTGTAATTCTAGCTCAAGGACATCCGATGCCTTCACCTGATGACGTCAAAGGACATAGACATAAATAGAAATACATATAATTAAATAATGATAATTGAAAAAGCTTTAAAAAGATAATGTAATTCATGAAGTCATGAATCTGATTATGAAGATCTCAAAGCAAAATACTGAGGAGTTGGGAGTGTGCTTTAATTGGTAACATGCTTGTTTTAACATGCTTGAGGCCTTGGGTTTGATTTCCTTCACTACATAACCTGAGCATGGTTGTATGTGCCTGTAATCTCAGCACTAAAGGGAGTGAAGGAGGATCAGAATTTCAAGGTCATCCTCAGATGCTTATTGAGCTTGAAGCCAGCCTGGTAACATGAGACACTGTCTCAAAAGCAAAAGGGACTGGAGAATGGCTCAGTGGTGGTTAAGAACACTGACTGCTTTTCCAGAAGATGCACCTTTGATTCCCAACACTCACATGGTGGCTCACAATAGTTTCAGGGAATCTGATACCCTCATTTGGCCTTCTTGGGCACCAGGCACACATGTAGTTCGTAGACATAAATGCAAGGAAAACATCCATACACATAAAATGAAATCTCTAAAAATGAATAAATAAATAAATAAATTTCTGTTCTTTGAGTAAGGAAAACCAATACATACCCATTTAGATTTCAAGATTGCTGTGAAACCAGTGACTACTGAGTATCTTCAGTCCTTTCCATTTGAGCAAGAATATCCTTTGTAGTTCTTTGTCCAGTCTCATCATTAACTGTTGGGGTTTTGGGGCAGATAACTTGTCTTTTTAGTTCTCAGGTCTTTGGATGAAGACAATGTCACTAAGGAGCTGAACCAAGGGGATTCTTTGTTTCTGCACACGAGTCATGAAAGCAGTGGAGGTCAAGCCTGACGAGACTTTGGGGGTCTTGGGAGGGGGGAGTCCACCTTGCATGTGGGAAGTCTGTGAATTATTGTGGACCATAGTACATTGTTTGCAGAGCTGGCCACAATAACTCCTCCCATTCCTGTATGTATACCCTTTGCAATATGACTTTTCTATTCTTCCCATGAAGAGGTGGCATATCTTTCCTGACTCCTTGAGTTGTAGCCAGTTTTGTGGCTTGCTTAGACCAATATTAGGTGGTCAGAGTTACACACATATTTTAGAGCCTAGACTTCAAGAGGAAATGCAGCTTCTGCCCTCACCCTCTAAGAGCTTTGTATTGAAGAAGCTTGGTCTGTGTACCATACTGAAAAGAAGATTGGAGGATGAGAGACCACATATAACAGAAATGAGCACGTTCCAGTTGAGGCTGTTTATACTTACTAGCCAACAGTCAGCACAGGTCACCACATTTGTGAAAGAGGCTACTTGCGCCACCAGATGATATTCACACAATTGCAAGACACAGAAGAACTGTGCAGCTGAACATCATGAGCAAGAAAATGGCTGACATTTTCAGCAGGCCACTGAATTTTGAAGTAACTCATGTAGCTAGCAAACTAAAGCAGAAAAACTGGAGTATAAAGAAACGGACTGTAGTGATACTCTAACATTATGAACTTTAAGACTCAGCTATGAGAAAGAGAATGAAGCAAAGCAATAGTTGAAGAAATCATGGAGCAGAGAGCTGCTGAAAGCAGAGAAAAATTTGTTCAAGAATTTTCTTAAAAATAACAAACCCTGAGTCTCAAGCATGGTGAATACAAGAAAAACCACATATAAGCTTATGAGTAAATCTGCCACCTGCTTCCCTCAAAAAGAAAAAAAGAAAAGGAAGGAAAGAAAGAGAGACACAAGAGAGCCACACATACTTACAACCTGAAAGCTGTTGGACAAAAGGATTGCTTGGAAAAGGCTAAGAAGATTGACAGTTGAGTCAGGCATGGTGACACACAGCTTTAATCCCTACAGTGGGGACACAGAAGCAGGTGGATCTCTGAGTTCTAGGCCAGCCAGGGCTACAGAGTGAGATCCTGGGGGTGGGGGAGGAAAGAAGAAGAAAAAGGATGATCACAGTTGAATTCTCAGTATACATCCTAGAAACCAAATAAATAAATAAATGATAAATTGGTAAATATTTGAAGTGCTGACAAAAATTGTTAATTTAAGATTCTTCTACCCACTGACAGTGTTTCTCAAAACTCGAGATGGAAGACTTTTGACTTCAGCAACATCATAGTGATATAATGTAAATTAGGAAATCATCTAGTTAGGAGCAATCTACATGTGATTGTCTTTTGAGTAGATGGTAATATTTTTGCCATTGTGGGATTTGTGTATGTGTGTGATTTCAAGTACTTTGTTTGCCATTTTAATGTACTGAATGTTTCATGTTTTCATATTCCTTAATTAATACTGGTGATTAAACTAAGAATGTTGCACGTTAATGATAGACAAAGGCATGGACTATATTTCTTCTATTCTGTATTCCCAATGTTAATGTAGTCTTGGAAACTTTTAGGCACTGCTTATTGAAAGCAAATCAACTTTTCAATTTAGAAAAAAATCTTTACTACTTAAGATTCTTGCTTCCTTTTCCAACACAGGTTCAAGCTGAAGTACCTGGATCACCTATATTTGTAATGAGACTAGCAAAACAATCTCGTCATCTAGAGGTCCAGATTCTAGCAGATCAGTACGGCAATGCCATTTCTTTGTTTGGCCGTGACTGCTCTGTACAGCGCAGGCATCAGAAGATCATTGAAGAAGCTCCTGCTGCTATTGCTACCCCAGCAGTATTTGAACATATGGAACAGGTATGTCTTCTTTTAAATAATTTAATTGCTGTTTTCCTACACAGAGACAGATCTCACTCAACTCATACACTATTATGGGAATGGAAGAAATTTAAGCAGTGATTCTCGATTATGGATAATATTTTTTTCCTTTTCCTGGAGGAACATATTCTGATGTTGTTCTTTTAGGAAAATTGTCAAGAAACTTACCAAAGTCTAAAAATAGTTAATCCTAAAAAACAAAACAAAAATCAACAACAATAACAACAACAAAAAGCCAAAGCACTATTTTGAGTAAGGTAAATAAGAAACAAGTTGGGATTTTTAACAAGTTCATGAAGAGCAAGTATAGTTTGCTGGGTTGACTAACATCAAGTCTTCTTTTCAGGTATGGTGATTATACTTAGGATTTCAGCCGTTGGGAGGCTGAGTTTGGAAGATGGAGAAGTCTAGGCTTTCCTGTGCTGTATACTGAGATCTTGTCTAAAAAGAAAGTATCTTCAGCTGATTTTATTTAAATTCATTATCTTCTTATCATATAAAGTCCTCTAGGTATCTGTGAGCTTACATATTTAATACTTTTATACAAAGAAGGATGTCCTCGTCATGAGTGTGCCTTGGAAATAGTTGTAGCTTAGGGACATGAACATGATCTTTTTTGTTTTTCCTCCCCTGGGAGAACAACCCACTCTTTATGTTATTAGTGATTCATTTTCCTTTGTTCTGAGTTCAAAACAAATTGAACTATATTCTGTCTCGGTTTATTTTCTATTTATTTTGACTTATCTGCTATAATAGGGATGCCTCAAACATATTTTTAAAAAATTTAAATTAGGTGTAACTTCCTAATGATCTCTGTCATCCTAGTTCATATATAGGCTTCTATCCGAGACTGAGGTTTATTGTTCTACCCTTCCTTAAGATGGGGCTTGGCAAACTATAGCTTAGCTCACAGACCAAATCCAGTCTGCCATTTGCTTTTGTAAATAAAATTTTAGTTTTTATGCTCAACTTTTTATGCTCAATAATTTATATTTGATTGTTTATTGCTATAGTGAGAGAACTCAGTAGCTGTGATAGAGACTATGCCTCACCAAATTGAAAATTATTACTATCTCATCCTTTACCAAAAAGTTTTACCAACCTTTGCTGTTTTGTGGTGTCAGAATTTTGATAATAAACAAAACAGAGACTGCTCTTTTGTTTCCTGGCCACCCTTACTTAAAAAAAATCACACAGAAACTATGTTAATTACAGCACTGTTTGGCCAATGGCTCAGGCATATTCTTAGATAGCTCTTATATCTTAAATGAACCCATTTCTTATTAATCTGTGTATCTCCAAGAGGCTGTGATTTACCAGTAAGGTTCTGGCTGTCGTCTTTCTCCTTTGGCAACTACATAGTGTCTCCCTGACTCCACCTACTCTCTGTGTATCTCTCTTCGGGTTTCCTGCTTGACTGTACTCTGCCAAGCCTTTGGCCGAAACAGCTTTATTCATCAACCAATAAAAGCAACACATATACAGAAGAACATCCCACATCAGTTAATAAAGCAAACACCATCATTATGTTCCTGCTGTAGCCAGGATACAGGGGCCCTTAGAGGGCAAGCAAATAATACCACGATAAGTCATACGTGACACTTATGTTCCTCTGCACAAAATTTCATCATAACCCAGCATAAGAATTGTTAGGAGTTATAGTCACTAGCTGGATGACCATGTGCTAGCTGAAATTTGAGAAAACCTTCCCTAAAAAGATGAAGAAAAGTTGTTGGAGACGTGGAGTAACCTGTGCCCTAGCTTATTCTTGCTACCCATTTCCTGTTCATTAGTTCAGGCTGAGAACACATGTTTCTCTAAGGAAAACAGACTGAAGTCACCACAGTCACTTAGGTCTATAAGATAGGCATATCAGATCAAGTGTCTCTAGGTTACTGAAGAATTCTAGGTGAGGTACTTTCCTTTCTGCTCATGGGCCAGGAATCTAAAAAAAAGAGTTTTGTCTTTTTCCCCTGTATATCTATTATGCAATGGTAGAATGGAAGCTATAGAATTGCTATTTGGAAACGTGCATGATACACATCAATCATTGGCCCACAGAAGCTAACAAATCTTTCTGTGCAGGAGTTGTGCTGTCCCTGTTACATAGTGGAGTACTTCCTCAGTTAGACCTGGCTGCCCCTGGTTCTGCTCGTAGGAAGTAAGCTCCTTTGCCATTGTCTTCTAAGACACCTGAATTGACTCTGTATGAGGTTCTTCTTTACTTAGTTTCTGTAACATGGATTTTGCAAGCTCTACCTCCTTTGGGGGAAATTTCATAGCCTGATTCTCACTGGTGCAGGATTAGAAGTACAAATATTATTTTACTCATTAGTCACTATATTTTGAAGGCCAGGTTATGGGCTGTTCAGAAATGTAATTCCTTCAAATACTTAGTAACCTTCTAAGCTGATTACTTATGTTCAGCGTCAAGTTGGAATTATCAGATACAGTAATTTCTTTTAGATGTAAAAATTTCTCTTATTTGGTTTTGTACATAGTTTAGAGGTAAACTATGTACTTGACTATTTTGAAGCCAGCAGAAACTAAAACAACTTCCTTAATCTGTTTGACACTGAGTTGCTTTGGTGTAAGAATCTAATTTCTTGGCGTTGGGCTATAAAAGCAGTTTCCTTTCTCAACTTTTTAAATATTTTTTGTTTGTTTGTTTGAGAGTCTCACCATTTACCGACTTGGAACTCATCAAGTAGAAGCAGGCTGGCCTTTGCTTTTGGAATGTTTGGGATTATGAGCGTGCATTTGAATCTTAACCTTTGTGTCTCTTTCTGACTCTTGTCTTTCTTGGGGGCAGTGTAGAATTTTGTGTATCTCAGCCTGGACTCAAACTCTGAGGATAATTTTGAGCTTCAAATCTTCCTCCCTTCACCCCTCTCAAGAGATGTGTCTCCATACCTGGTTTATGTGGTGCTAAATCCTTGTGCATGCTAGGCAAGCACCTTGTCCACTAAACTGCAGCCCCAGACCTTACCTTTTTTCTTCAGATTTAGATGATATGTAGCAAGCATTCTATTTTGCAGGAACTAATGTATTAAGTGTGTCATTCTGTAACATGGAGCTCACCTCCCAGCCTTCCAGTCTGTAGTGTGTTTCCTTGTTAATTTCTACCTTAGTGCATCATCACATATTTTAATTTTGAAAATAGCAGCACTCCATCTGCTCTTTCTACTGACCATTTTGGTTAGGATACAGGTTAAGTTGCTATAATAACAATAACCAAAAATTTTACCCTATGGAGATAAAAGTTTCTTTATCATCATAGTTTGAGGTGAATTTTACAGGGCTCTGTAAATTTCATGAGATTGTCTTGAGATTCAAGTCTTTTATATTTACTATTCTTAACTGTGTTCTCTTCTGCATGTTCAAAATCTGATATGTATGTTTTTGCATCTCACCAATGCTTTAATCCTGTTGGTGAAAACAAAGTTTCTATAAGAGATTTGTCAGTAGCTACATGAGAGATTAGAAAACCCAGTCTTTAGCCAAATAGCTGTGGTTCAAAGAAGATGATCATATTGGGAATACTGGAAATTAGAAAACAATGAAGAGTTTGTTACCATCTAGTTTTTCCGCTATGCCCTTTTGTCTGATGGGAGGTTGCTTGCACTCTAATCTGAAAACACTCATTTCTCCCACTTTTCACTGATTTTGTCATCCATGTCCCAGGACATTGCATAATAATCAGTCGGGTGTGATTTTCTTGAATGTGGCTCCGTGTCTTTGGTGGCTTGTACAAGCACTGGGTAGTTGACAGCTATATGTAGTTACAGTGATGCAATGATTGGACAAAGTGAGAGACTTAAACAGTTTCTTATCTTCCTTTAAGTGTGCAGTAAAACTTGCCAAAATGGTTGGTTATGTGAGTGCTGGTACTGTGGAATACTTATACAGCCAGGATGGAAGCTTCTACTTTTTGGAACTGAACCCGCGGCTACAGGTTGAACATCCTTGTACAGAGATGGTGGCTGATGTTAATCTTCCTGCAGCACAGCTCCAGGTGAGTCATCCTGACCTGGACTCAAGTTAGAGCTTAGAAAATTTGGGAAACTCAGAGATGCCTGAAAGACTGATGAGAGAAAAGAACATATAAGCATATCCTCACCTATCTTCATTCTCATAAATGTGAATTGTGTGGGTATGGTTTAGTTTTCTGATTTGTTCAAACATAAAAAATAGTACTGTATCTTCTACCTAAAAACAGCCAATAAACTGCTTTGAGAAGAAAGATTGACTTTCTTTAAAGTCAAGCTACTTTGGGTCTGGAGAGATGACTCTGTGGTTATAGAATTGGCTATTCTTCCAGAGGACCCAGATTTGATTCCCGATACCCACTTGGTGGTGCACAATAGTCTCTCTAATTCCTGTTTCTGGGACCTATGCCCTCTTCTAGCTTCTACAGTCACTGCATGTGGTGCCCAGACAAAACATCCATATACATATTGTAAAAATTTTTTTAAAACAATCTGCTTTATTTAATATTTAATTATAGTAAACTTTATAATGTTGGTGTTAATCCCCATGTCTGTTTCTAGTCTTATTTATTGAAGCAACTCTGTATGGAGGTAGTGCTCAATATTTTCTGAGAAAGACTGTAGTATTACTTGTTTTAAAAAATAATGTATAAAGTAGTAGCTATTAATTCTGTGGTCTTATTTCAGCCTGGGAAACAAATACTATGGTAAATACTAGAAGTAAATGATGAGATTAGATATTATTTTTAACCTGCTTCATTTTCAGTCTGGGCTGGTTCACCCCCTTAGGCAGCCTGGTAGTCTCTGCTCCCTGGAGAGACTGCATTGATGCTGAACTTAGTGTTCATACCAATAGCGTCTAATCTCAAGCAGTCCTCTTACCCCAGCCTCTCAAGTCGCTTGGACTATAAGCACATGACAGAATGCCTAGCTGATAATCTTGTATGACATAGTTTTGGCTCATCTTGCATGTTTCCCTTAAAAACTCAAGGGTTTTTGTGGGTTTCTTTATATTTTTTTTAAACGTTTATTTGTGTGTATGGGTGTACATCTTCAACAGTATGTGTTTGGAAGATACATGACAACTGTTGGGAATTGGTTCTCTCCTTCTACCATGGGTTCTGGAGATTTAAATTCAGATAATCAGCCTTTGCTGTGAGTGACTTTACTTGCTGAACCATCTCATTGGCTCTTATTAGAGTATATTAATTTATAAATAATATTTTTCTGGGTATGGTGGCACATTCCTATAATCCTAGCATTGCAGGGGCAAAGGCAGAGGCAGAAGCAGGCAGATCTCTGTGAGTTCAAGGTCAGCCTGGTCTATATAACAAGTTTTTTTGTTTGTTTGTTTTCTTTTTTTTCGAGACAGGGTTTCTCTGTAGCTTTGGAGCCTGTCCTGGAACTAGCTCTTGTAGAGCAGGCTGGCCTCAAACTCACAAAGATCCGCCTGCCTCTGCCTCCCGAGTGCTGGGATTAAAGGCGTGCGCCACCACCGCCCGGCTATGTTTTGGTTTTTCTTTTGTTTTTAGAGACAGGATTTCTCGGTGTAACAGCCCTAGCTGTCTTAGAACTCGCTTTGTAGACCAGGGTGTTCTCGAACTCACAGAGATCCACTTGCCTCTGCCTCCTGAGTGCTGGGATTAAAGGTGTGAGCTGCCACTGCCTGGCGTTACATAGCAAGTTCTAGGACAGCTAGGGCTACATAGTAAGACCCTGTCTCAACAAACAAACAAACAAACAGACAAGGTTTCATTATATTTCAAACATTTTTGTCTTGTACTTTGATCATATCCTACCCCAGTTACTTTGTAGGAACGGCCACTGGCCCTTCCCAAGTAAAGGTCTAAAGGCTCATTTACTTTTTTTCAGTAGTTTGCATGCATCAGAGACAACTGTAATCTTAAGACTTTTTAGCTATCTGAACTTCTTGACTGATTATTGTTTTGGATAATTTTATTGTTATCCAACCATGGAGAAATGATGGCAGAAGAAAATCTCTGTCTGTTGTATTAGGAATTTGGGAGTATTGTAGGAAAGGGGGATGATCCTAGAAAATAACCCTTAGCACTGTATTCTATTTTGTGTAATTTAGATAAGTGTAGAACATGGAATACAAAAGTAGAGTGTTTTTGTAGTAACTTCAAAAAATGCAAAGACTATTATGTATTTTGATAGCTTCCATCTATTAACAAAAGGGGGCTGTGGAAAATTCCATGTGTTTCATTACTTTTCAGATTGCCATGGGGATCCCTCTATTTAGGATCAAAGATATTCGTATGATGTATGGAGTATCTCCTTGGGGTGATGCTCCCATTGATTTTGAAAATTCTGCTCATGTTCCTTGCCCAAGGGGCCATGTAATTGCTGCTCGGATCACCAGTGAAAACCCAGATGAGGTAACCCTTCACTTAAAAGGCTTAATATTAAGACAAGTGTCGGGCAGTTGCTGACTCCCCTCTCTCTTCCTCTCCCCTTTCTCTGTCTTTCTCTCTCTCTCCCTCTCTCCCCCCTCTCCTTTTTCCTTCCCCTCAATAACCCACCTAATAAATGTTCAACTTTAAAAAAAAAAAAGGCAAGTGTCTGAGGCCATGCTTTTTAAAAGTCTTGGAACTTCATTTTGAGAGGGAAATTTATAAAAGATTCTGAGAGCAGATGTGTGATGGTTGTTGCGTTGACCATTTAATTTCACTTTAGTGACTCAGGAAGCATCTGTGGGACTATAGCACTGGGCCTTGGCTTGCATGGGTTTTGGGTCAGCTTTGCTTGATCCCAGAGCCTGAATCCTGAATTCCAGTGTTCTTTTCCTTGGAAGTATGATATAGTCTCTCATATTCTTCACTTTCTAACAGGGGTTTAAGCCCAGCTCGGGAACAGTTCAGGAACTTAATTTTCGAAGCAATAAGAACGTTTGGGGATATTTCAGTGTTGCTGCTGCTGGGGGACTTCATGAGTTTGCTGACTCCCAGTTCGGTCACTGCTTTTCCTGGGGAGAAAATAGAGAAGAAGCAATTTCGTGAGTATACTAGCATTTGATTGTGGTTTGCTTAATAAACTTGGGCTAATCCTTGGTGAAGGTATGACCATTCTTCATCTGCTGTGGAGAACTTACTTGAAGAAATTTATCTTAGTTTGTACTTGGCAGATCTTGTATTTCATTCTGTAGTTCTTGGCAGATGTTTCTCTGCTTCTCGTGAGTCTTTACAAGTTGTTCTTTTTTTTTTTAAACACATGAAGTCATTTACTTTGTTTTTGTTTTTACAGTAATGGTAGTATTATTGGGGAGAGATAGATTTTTGACCATGAGTTAGGTATCAGATAATTTATAGATAAAGGTCTTTATCTGTCAGAATAAAATAAAATGCTTTTTGGGTACTGTGATTTCACCTACAGCCTCACAGTGTAGCTGTGAACAACTTATAGTCATTAAATTTTCTAATTTGACAGGTAAAATGTTTATGTGTATGTGTGTGTATAAATGTGTGTATGTGTGTGTGTATGTATATATTGGTATGCCATATGCTGCTATGATTTTTGCATGCCTTGTGGAATCAAGCTCCCCAATATTTGCATCACCTCACATTGTTTTTCTTTTTTCTTTTTTTTGTTTTTTTTTTTTTTGAGACAGGGTTTCTCTGTAGCTTTGGAGCCTGTCCTGGAACTAGCTCTTGTAGAGCAGGCTGGCCTCGAACTCACAAAGATCCGCCTGCCTCTGCCTCCCGAGTGCTGGGATTAAAGGTGTGTGTCACCACTGCCCGGCATCACCTCACATTCTTACCATTTTGTAATTCTGGTGATAATCCTTTAAAATATGCAACCCTAGCATTTTCAAATATGCAGTATTAGCCACAATCACCTTGATGTCTTGACATTTAAAACATTAAAATCTTGCTTGTTTTTTTATGAAAAGGGGATAAAATAATTGTCAAAATTTCATGTAAAAGACTTCATTGTATTATAAAGTATGCAACAATTCACACAAATATAAATGGTATATTAAATATTAATATTCTGTTAATCATAAATGTCAAATTATCAGCAGTTTTGTTTGACTAAAAATGGGACTTTAGGAAATAATTTTGATGTATTTAATATATGTTTTAAAATATCTGTCCCAGATTAAAAATTAGTTCATCTGCCTCTTTCTGTCTTCCATCCATCCCTGCTTTCCCTTTCTCTACCTCTCTCTCTCCCAGCCTCCCTTTCCTTCTTTTCTTTGTGTTACTAGAGATTGAACCCAGGACCTTATATATGCTCTATCACTGAGCTACTTATAAACTTCTCTTTCTGATTTAATTTAAGCTTTAACAATGTGTTGCCTATGCTAGAGATTTAATAGTATTCCCTTCACCTTTGAACTGTTCACAGAGTGGGTATTCCCTTAGTATTTGTTAATAGTCTTAAGAGATTTGTTATTGTTGTTGCTGTTAGATTTTTTTTTTTAATTTCAAGTGTATGAGTGTTTTCCCTGTATGTATGTATGGATGTGAACTACATGCATGGTGGTGCCTACAGAGGTCAGAACAGGGATTAGATTTCCTGGAACTGAAGTTACAGATTGTTGTGAGCCACCATGTAGGTGCTAACAAATGAACCCTGGTCCTCTTTAAGAGGAGCTAGTGCTCATCTCTCCAGTCTGATTCTTAAGTTTTTAATAATGTTCCAAGTGTGAGGAAGTCTCATTGTTTCTGTTCCTCTCTTTTGTACTTTACACTTCTTTACATTTATTCAAGACTGTATTTGAAAAATTTCAAAATTATAGCAGTGCTACCAGAAAAAAAAATTGTATAGAGTTGCATTTCACTGCCTTATACTGCTTTAGTAAGTTGATGGTGTGTGTGTGTGTGTGTGTGTGTGTGTGTGTGTGTGTGTGTGTGTGTGTGTGTGTGTGTGTGTGTGTGATAGAGTGAGAGGAGAAAGAAAGAGGAGAAAGGTAGGGGAGGACTCCTGGAAATTTAACTTTGGTAATCAAGCTTGGCGGTAGGTTAAGCCAGCTTGCTAGCTGTAGTCCGTTTTGTGTGAGTGCTTCTTATAACTGGGGTATAAGTTGAGTTATTTAGACAGTCACTTTTCCTGTCTCATTTATGTTCTCAGACTGGCCTCTGTTGGCATTTTTGTTTCAGTCTTGATTAAGCAGATCACTGTATTTATTCTGCAAGCTATGTCCAATGGTTTGCTCAGAAGTCTGACTTCTTACTTCTGCTCTGATCTGTGTATTTATTTCTCTATAGAAGAAAGCAAATTAGGTCACCTTTTATCATATTGCAGTAGTCTCTGCAATATGTTTGCTTTCTGATACTGTGTCAAAAGTTCTTTTTTTCAGCCCAGAACTTACTTAGTTGCATTCTTTGTTACAGCTAATCTATACTATTTGCTTTGCCTTTAGATGTTTTTCTCTATAATAGTCTTAGCCCACACATCCAATATCATTTCTTATAATGTAAATACCAAGAAAACAGAAACATATCTGTGGTGTTACTGCTATATCCCCTGAACTATAGTTCATATATTCCCTTTGTATCACCATTCAGAAAATATTTGCTGAGTGGTAGATTTGCCTCTGTCAGTATCTTCAAGCCATCTGTTTCAGTCACACTGTTTCCTGAACACAGCACCTATTTTTTTCTTGCTCTTGTTTGTTTCGTTTTATCTTCTTTCTAATCATTCATAAATTCACTATACTCAACAGATAATATCATGTTGGTCCTGACATTACAGTAAAGACTAAATAGAGTCTGTGCCCTCATGACACTATATCATCTAGAGGAAGAAAGACAAGCAATTAAAATATGGTGTAGTGAGCAAGTATGATGACATCAGGATTATAGAAGGACATTAAAGAAGTGTGTAGCTGTCAGCCAATTCCAGTCTGTTGCTCGCTCTTTCTTTCTTCCTTCCTTCCTTCTTTCCTTCTTTTTTTTTTTTTTTTGGTAGGGAAATCTTGTCCAAGTTTTCTAAGCTATTGCCTTTAAGTTTATTTTGTTGCATGGAAATGATATATAAAGTAAAGATAATATATAAATTAAGATGTAAGGATGTGGAAAATTAGTGCCCTAGTTCTAAATAGTCAGCAGCGAATGACTAGAGTGATAAAAATCCAGAAGTGAAATATGAGAGTGGTTGTGGCTGTACTCTTTGTGAGGAAATGGTTTCGATTTGCTCATGCTTTTTGGTAATATCTGTCAATGATTGGTAAATACTAAAATATTTGTTGCTGCAATAATTTTTTTCTGTTGCTTCCCCTAGAAATATGGTGGTGGCATTGAAGGAGCTGTCTATTCGGGGTGACTTTCGAACTACAGTTGAGTACCTGATCAAACTACTAGAGACAGAAAGCTTTCAGTTGAATAGAATTGACACTGGCTGGCTGGACAGACTGATTGCAGAAAAAGTGCAGGTGTGTATTCTCCTCTAGACCACTTAGCTTTTGGGATTGTCTGTTTTTGAGCTATACTTTGATTTGTTCAGTGAAAATTTCATAGAGAGTAGATGGAAAATTATTTTTAAATTTTTTTTGAAATTCTAAAGGTAAATATAGGGATCGTTGTTGTTTTTCTTTTTTAAAAAATTTATAAATTTTATCATAAAAAACTTGCAATTCAAAGTTACCCACAAATGACAGTTAACCAGACTCAAAGTCTATACATCTCAATGAACTTCTACGCAGTTGGAATAGCCATTCGAAAGTTGTGGGATTTCACATTGTGTTTTATTTTTTAACTATCTATATTTTTATGTATATATTCCCTACCAAAAACAAAGGAAAGAAAACAAAAAAAAAAGGGAGATGGATAACAGAGTTGGAATTAGAACAGCAATTGGCTTTATGTTGGCTATTATCTTGAATAGCTTTACATCTGCATCAGTCCTTCCTTATTTTTTCTCAAGGACTCGTGGAGGCTAAAAAGATGGCTCAGCTGCTCTCCCGAGAACCTAGTTCAGATCTCAGTATCCACATGGTGGCTTATAGCCAGCCACTTGTAATTCCAGTTCCAGGGGACCTGATGTTGTCCTCTTACCTCGAGAGGGCCCAGGCACATGTATGGTGCACTTAATGTATACACAGGTAAACAACATACATAAAATAAAAATAAATTAAAAACAAAAAGGCAGTTCTTTTGTAGTCCTAGCTGGCTTCAATCTCACTGTGTAGTCAAGGATGGTCTTTGACCTTCTGATTCTCCTTGCCTCTACCTCCCAGGTTCTGGGATTGCAGATATATACCACCATTCTTGGGCCAAAAATCAGTATGGAAATAAGAATGTTTCTTCTTATTTTATTTGACTTTTGATTTTATTTCACTTGCTTTGGTGTCACATGACCATGCTTTTGATCTGTCCTCTGTTCTTTTTAGGCAGAACGTCCTGATACCATGTTGGGAGTTGTGTGTGGGGCTCTCCATGTGGCAGATGTGAGCCTGAGGAATAGCGTCTCTAACTTCCTTCACTCCTTAGAAAGGTAGGCTTTGCTCTTGCGTCCGTGCCAGCCAACCAGTGGTTGGGAATACAGGACTACAGCTCAAAGATCCATTTGTTTTTCTGCAACTTCTGCCACTGTATGAGTGCTAGTTGTTATTCATGAATTGATGGCAAAGGAGAAGGGTAATGGCTGGAAGTTAGTTTATGCCACTTAGAACAGGTTACTTTTTTTTTTTTAAAGTGTGTATGTGTTATGTATGTGTTCATATGGGTATGTACATGTGTACCTCCATGTGATTGGAAGCCAAAGGTTAACATTAGGTGTCTTTTTTGATTGCACTTTATTTTTATGGGTTTTTGTTTTGTTTATTTGGTTCCCCTGTTTTTGTTTTTGATTTTTTGAGATAGGGTCTCTCTAGGTTCCTGGCTGGCCTTGAACTCACTGTATAGACCACACTGGCTTCAAACTCAACAGAGATCCACCTTCCTCTGCCTCCTGAGTGCTGGGATTAAAAGCATGTGCCACTATGTCTGGCCTCACCTTATTTTTAGAAATAAGAATCTTTCAGTGAACCTGGAGCTTACTAATTCAACTAGGTTTGCTGGCCAGTGAACTCCCAGAATATGCCTATCTTCACCACTCCAGCCGCCCCACTACCATCACCACAGTGCTGGAGTTACAGACAAGTGTCATTGTGCTCTGCTTTTCCAAGCCACTGGGGATCTGAACTTATATCCTCAAGCTTTTATGGCAGGAACATTGCTCACTGAGCTATCTCCCCAGCTCCAGGGTTAATTAATTTTTTTTAAACCCTGAAATCCAACTGCAGCAAACATAGTTTCCTGAGCAAAGCTCCTTAAACCGTAGGGATGAAGTCCAGCATTTCTCCCTAGCATCAAACCCTAAATATTTCCTGTATTACCTCCAGCACATTTCAGGAATTAATAACTGAGGCTGATATTCGGGATGACCTTAAAGTCTTTGAAGTGAAGGGTCAGGCATGTATGAAGCTGACCTAATTTTGTACGTTGATTCCAGAGACTAAGCTCTGCCCAAGTCCCTAGAGGAATGGTCCAAGGGACTAATCACATCCAAGCACTTTAACTGCAGGCACTTTATTCCCTTCTGTGTTGTTAGACTTATATTGGCCCCCTTTCAAAGTATCTGAAAAGAAGCAAATTTTTTGAAAATTGAACTGAGGTTTCAAGCTCTGTGATAAATATCTCACTGTTATTTTCATACACTAAAACCTTCAGCAGCTTGCTTTTCCTTTCTGACTCAAATCTAAATCCCTCAGTGTGACTTTCAACTCACTGAACACTTTGGCCCCCTCACCAGTCCATTCTTTCTCATTTCTATTCCTCAACCTGCATCTCTAACCTAGTTAAATGGATTCCCTACACATTTAAGAGTTCATTAATAAATCCTTTAGTTTTCTTTTAGTTTGTTGTGTTTTGTTGTTTTGAGACAGTTTCATTGTATGTTTATCACATTGTATGTTTATCCCTAAGTAGTCCATGTTGGCTTCTAATTCACAGTCCACTTGCTTTAGTCTCCAGAGTTCTGGCATTATAGATGGATCAACATTTTGAGCCTACTGTTCTTTAAATAAAACAAAACAAAATTTGTGTGGCACATATGTGTGAATGCCTGCAAAACACAGAAGCTGGTGCTGGAGTTAAAAGGCAGCTGTAAACTACTCCATGTAAGATGGGAACTGAACTCAGAACTTTTGGAAGAGCAGCAAGCACTCACTCTTAAATGTTAAGCCATCTCAGACAGGCGGTGGTGGCGCACGCCTTCAATCCTAGCACATGGGAGGCAGAGGCTGGCAGATCTCTGTGAGTTCGGGGCCAGCCTGGTCTACAAAAGCTAGTTCCAGGAACAGGCTCCAGAGCTACAGAGAAACCGGTTTCGGAAAAGAAATTAAACCATCTCTGCAGCCCCAACATTCTATTTTTAATTAATTTCAAAAACTTGAATTTTGAAATAATCTTTTGGGGAGAACATAATGTTTGTCCAGGCTGGCCTCAAACACACTATGTAGCTGTTGCTGGCCTTGAACTCATAATCCTCCTACCTGTACCTCCCAAGTGCTTGGATTACAGGCATACGCTACAACACATGGCATAATTCTGTTTAAATTTTTTTTGTCTTTTGAGACAGGGTCTCTTTGTATAGCCCTAGTTGTCTTAGAACTCACTGTGGAGACCAGCCTGGAGCTCACAGAGCTCTGCCTTTTTCTGCCTCCAGAGCACTGGGAGTAAAGTTGTATGCCACCATACCCTGCCTCAGAGTTTGCCTTTTATTAGTTACTATATGTAACCAGTATAGATAACGTACATACTCTTCACCCTTATCTACTGGCTATCAGCAACTCAGCCACCCTCTCTTTAGTAGTCCCTGTTTTTATTAGTTTTTCAAATTCTGACTTAAATTTTGTTTGTGACAACAATCATCCTACTTCAGCTTTCTTTTTATGTTCTTTTTTTTTTTTTTTGAGACAGGGTTTCTCTGTGTAGCCCTGGCCATCTTCTGACTGGTTCTGTAGACCAGGCTGTTTTCCATAATGCATCCTTTTTAAATATAGAATATCTATTAATTGTTCTTTAAAATGAAATTACTAGACATAGTGGTTCATTCACACCTACAATCTTTGCACTTAAGAAGCTGAAGTAAGCTGGGTGATTGTGGCACATGCCTTTTGAGAGGTAGAGTCAGGTAGATCTCTGAGTTCAGTAGGCCAGTGTGGTCTACAGAGCTTGTTTCAGGATAACCAGGGCTACACAGAAAAACCCTATCTTGAAAAAGTAAAACCAAACCAAACCAAAAAAAAACCCCACCAAAACCCCCCAAAAAGTAGGGGGCTGGGCAGTGGTGGCACATACCTTTATTCCCAGCATTTGGGAGGTAGACGGATACATGGTTAGAGAAATAGCTGGAGTTGGGTGGACTGAGCTCTCTGATGATGAAATCACAGCACCCAGGAAGTTAAATACAGTTGAACAGAGAGGTGGGTTATTGCATATAGCTGAACCAGGAGACAGGGTATTACTACAACCAGGGGAGCAGGATTTATGTGTGGAGCTGTATCAAAGAAAGATACAGACAAAGGTAATCTTGTTAGGCACAATATCTTTAAGGAACAGTCTTCAGACTGTAAATGTCTGGGAAAGAGTGCTATGGTGGAAGTTTGTACACATGCTGTCAACTAGAAGAGAAGGCTTTGCAGTTTCTCTGAGCCTTTTCCTGGGAAGGCTTTGCCATTTTCTTTGAGTCCTAGGCTTTGGGGTCCTTGGCATGCTTATGTCCCTGTCAGCAGCACATACTCACTCAGAACGTCACTCACTCGGGCCTTCTTCCATTCCCCGTAGATAGTAAATTTTATGTTTTGTATATAATACCACAATTAAATGTAAAAAATAAATTTCACTTTTTTCATAATATATATGATCACTCTTTTACAGGCAGTCATTTAGTTTTTTTTTCTCTTATTCCTATTTCAGGAAATATCACAATAATCTTTGAGATTTCTTTATAACCTATTAGAACTTTATAGAAGTAAGTATGTCATATATTGTCATTCTTTCAGGGGTCAAGTCCTTCCTGCTCACACACTTCTGAACACAGTAGATGTTGAACTTATCTATGAAGGAATCAAATATGTACTTAAGGTATGTATTTCCCACCAAAGTCTACACTTTAGACTTTTTTCTTTTTTTTTTTTTTTGACTTTTTTTCTATCTTCACTTCTGTTCTTAAAACTAGTTTTCTTAAGCTGAGAGACAGAGAAAGTTTGCTTTTGTTTACGAATTGGAATATTCCAGTCATCATTTGTGTCAGTGTCAGGAATCAGCATTTGGCAATTCTGTGAAAATCTAGTTATTTCTCACTTTGACATACTTCCAAGAGATAATGAAGAGGCAGGGAACAGCTGGAAGAGAGAAACAGCTGGAGTTACCCTGGTTTGCTGGTAACAGGTGTAAGCAGCACTAGTGTCACCACTCTCTTCTCGACAACTTCTTAACCTTTATCTTTGAAATACTACAGTTGTGGCTCAGGCTGTGCTTGTCTTTCCGGCCCTTGTTTACTGCAGGTGACTCGACAGTCTCCCAACTCTTACGTGGTGATCATGAACGGCTCATGTGTAGAAGTTGACGTGCATCGGCTGAGTGATGGTGGACTGCTCTTATCTTATGATGGCAGCAGTTATACCACTTACATGAAGGAGGAAGTGGATAGGTGAGGGACTGTTTAAGGTCTAGTTGTTTGCCATTGTATTAACTTTTTCACTTACTGTTAGGATTATTCCAAGAGTTCAAAAATGTTTATAATTGTAAACATGTCTATGATTGTAAACTTGTCTCAATCTGGGTGACGTGTTCTGAGCCTGTGGTTTTAGTTACTCAGGAGCTGAGTTCTTTCTTCCTTGAGGGAAGGAGTTTAAGGCCAGTATATGCAACTTAATCTGATCCTGTCACTTCAGGAAAGAAAACATGTTTCCCTACCCCTCCAATGCAGTAGACAATGAAAAGTAATTTACCCTTGAAACAAACTATAATAATTGATAGTTCTTGTATATTATTAGAATATATATAATCATATAAAAATTATTCATGGGCACATACTGTTTTTCCTTTAAATATACCCACAAATTATTATCTATTAAATACTATTTGTACTTTTCTTTTTTTAAATATTTATTTTATGTCATTTACATGTACATATATATGTGTACTGTGTGTGTGCAGGAGCCAGTAGAGGTTAAAAGAGGGAGTTGCGTCTCCTGAAACTGGAGTTGCAGGTAGTTGTGAGCCACCTTGTAAATGCTAGGAATTTATCATTTATCTCCAGTTCTTTTCAAGAACAGCAAATGTTCTTATCTTCCACCCGACACTCCCCAGTCTCATAGCTCAGGTCTTGCTGTGTACATAATGATCTTGAACTTCTTTATGGTCTTCTTGCTTCTATCTTCTGCATGCTGAAATTATCAATATACATCACCATGCCTGATTTATGTGGTCCTCAGGACTGAACCCAGAGCTTCATACATGCTAGGCAAGCACTGTACCAACTGTACTACATTCTCAGCTCTCTGCATCTCTCTTTCTCTTTTCAGTAGTATATCACACCAGCCATACTGTTGTGAGAATTGAATGGTTCGATCTATTTGGAATGCTTAAAGTATTGCTACAATATAGTTATTGTTCCACAAATGTTATAGCTGAGCTTGGTATTTCATGCCTGTAACTCTAGCATTGAGGAAGCTGAAGAGGACTGAGGCCAGACTCGGCTACATAGTAAAGTTCTTTTCAGAGAAAGAAATAGAGAGAAAGGAGAGAGGGAGAAAAATGAAGAAGAGGTTATTAGTTATTATAGCATCATTATCTTTGTATTTTATATAAGTATTCTTTTCTAAAGTTTATGTTGTATTCCTTTATATAAATATATCATAATTTATTCCATCTAACTCTTAACTGAAGATTGTTACTAAAATCGTAAATAAGGACCAGCAAGATAGCTGGACAGATGGTGTAGGAGGTTTTTTTGTATTTTTGTTGCTTTTATTGGTTGAATAAATAGACTGTCTTGGTCTTTTGATAGGGTAGCCCTTAGGTCGGGGGAGTAGACAAAACAGAATTCTGGGAGAGAAAAGGCCGAGTCAGGGAAAGCCACCCTCCATGAAGCTGTTAGATCAGACACACTAAATCTTTCCCGGTAAGATCACGACCTTGTGGTGACATACAGACTATTAAAAATGGGTTAAATCAAGATGTAAGAGTTAGCCAATAAGAGGCTAGAACTAGTGGGCCAGACAATGTTTAAATAAATACAGTTTCTGTGTAATTATTTCGGGTGTAAGCTAGCAGGGCACCCGAAAGCTGGGCGGTGGGAGCTGGGCGTTGGGACCATGGCCCACCCACGCCTGTTACTACAAATTGGCGCTCCAACGTGATGGACTAACTCCATGACATCTAAGTTTAATCCCTGACACCCACATGGCAGAAGAAAAAACCAACTCCTGCAAGTTGTCCTCTGACCTCCGCAAATGCACATACCCACACTTGGTACAATTGCATATAAACTAAATAAATAGATATATAAGATATACAACTTAAAAATTATAAACAAAGATACAGCAAATACCTTGTTTGTATGTGTGCATTGTATATGTGATAATATTTTCTTTGGGTTGTTTGTTTTTTGGTTTTTCAAGATAAGGTTTCTCTGTAGCTTTGGAGCCTGTCCTGGAGCTTGCTCTATAGATCAGGCTGGCCTTGAATTCACAGAGATCCACCTGTCTCTGCTTCCTGAGTGCTGGGATTAAAAGCGTGCGCCACCACCATGTGGCTTACTTACTGTTTTTAAGACTGACATTTCTCTCATTTTGCTTTATAACCAGAGTGCTTTATTGGCTTGCCTGTTCTACTTATCTCTTAGATACCGAATCACAATTGGCAATAAAACCTGTGTGTTTGAGAAAGAAAATGACCCATCTGTAATGCGCTCACCTTCTGCTGGGAAGTTAATCCAGTATATCGTGGAAGATGGAGGCCATGTGTTTGCTGGCCAGTGCTATGCTGAGATTGAGGTCAGGGTGGGGAATAGGCTACTGGGTCATGGGAGGGAACATAGGTTGGTGGAAATAGACTAGGACTGGAACTAACAGAAAGGAAGAACATCAGTTAATTTAGTGTAGATTGTGAACCTTAAGATTTAAAAACAAAACCTCACTATTTTCCTTTGACAGGTGAAGACACCTGAGCTTTAAAAAATATAGTAGCAAGAGTACTAAGTGACAGTTGCTATGCTAACTGTTGACTACTACAGGATATGCTGGTAGAATTGGGCACAAAGCAGATGAGTAATGAAGTATGATGAATTCTAAGAACAAGAGGGTCACCTAACCCTAACTGAGACGCTTGCTTAGTCTTCCTTTTGAAAAGATAGATAGCTGGAGAAGATGGGCAGGAGACAATGCTTGACATTGATGCACAGAAACAAGACATTGCATTGCAGTAGAATTTATTGAGCATAGATTAGGATTTGATGTGGAGTGACAGGTAAAAACTCCTTAGAAGGAAATTGAGATCATGATGGAGCCTATGACTGTCCTGAAGCCCACAGGGAATCATTATTGGATTTTAAGTGGGAATATGGTATGATGGGATTTAGGCTCTAGAGTGAAGGTTTAGGTGGACCTTACTGGAGGTAAATGCTGCGAAGGGACTACATCTCATAATAGATTTTTAAAAAGTACTCCAGGGGATCTGACACTCTTACACAGACAATGTCCACACAAAATAAATAAATAAAAAGAAAAAAAGTAATCTAGGCCTGAAATGGAATGACCTAGTACAGAGACACTGCAGCGAAGATGTGAGTGATAGATTTAGAAGTTGTACTTACTGGTGACTGGTGTCCAGTAAGGAGAAAGGTGTGGAAAATGCTGGTATGATGACAAGTAAGTTCACAAACAGTAGCAAAATTTATTTAGTTTAGAAAAGTGTTGTAATCCCAGCACTTGATATACCTGAGGACCAGGAGTTCAAGGTCATCATCAGCTACATAGCAAACTGATTCAGTGACATAGACAGCTTTGGGTTCAACAAACCATGAAAACAGTCAAAAATCCAAAAGCAAAACAGGAATCATTAGTATCTGTTTTTAATCCTCAGATATGCTCTGAGAAATTTACCAGTTGCCTGCCTTAATACTTCACTGGAGATTTTGATAGATTCCCATTTTTGGAGGGTTAAACTAAGTGTATTCCAACTTAGATGTTAAGGGGAAAACTGTCCTTTTAACTATTCTATATTCATTACAGGTAATGAAGATGGTGATGACTTTAACAGCTGTAGAATCTGGGTGCATCCATTATGTCAAGCGACCTGGAGCAGCTCTTGACCCTGGCTGTGTGATAGCCAAAATGCAGCTGGACAACCCCAGTAAAGTCCAACAGGTAAGGAATGCATTAGGATATCACTCCAAGAGTGAGAAACACAGGAACTTGGAGGTGATTGATTTGACAGCTCGTCTCCTCTCCAATCCTTTCCTCCTTTCCCTTTCTACCTCCTTCCTCCCTTTTTGCATGTATGTATGTCAGAGTATGTATGTGCTATTCACGTGTATGTGTGTCAGAGGAGGGCATTAGGTGACCTGCTTTATCACTCTCCACCTCATTCCCTGGAGATGGTTCTCACTGAACCTGAGCTAGGCTGGCAGCCAGTAAGTGCCAGCAGTTCTGCTTCTGTCCCCTAACAGTGCTGGTGTGGTTCAGCCCAGCTTTTTTGTGTGGGTCCTAAGGATCTGAAATCAGGTTCTAATGCTTGTGCAGTGAGTGCTCTTACCCCTGTCCTTTCTTTATTTTCATCTTGAACTTTTCCTCTTCCTGCCTCTATCTCCCAAGTTTTAGCATTGCAAGTATATACCACCACAGTTAACTTCTTGTCAGTTTTTTTCATAATTTTTTTCCTTCTGATTTTGTGCTTTGTATTTGTGCCTATAGTACTGTTGAACTGGAGTTTGCATTAGCCAGTATAAAGCTGAGATTCTATCATTTTCTCATAGTGTTTCATTCACTGACTTCTTTCCAGATAGGTCTGTACCGTGAAAGGATATCTCAGTTTTGATGGTGACTGAATTGAGATGGTGTTTAAGCCCAGAGCAGATGGTAATGAATGATGATTTCTTGTGATCCACAGGCTGAACTTCACACAGGTAGCCTGCCACAGATCCAGAGCACAGCTCTCAGAGGCGAGAAGCTCCATCGAGTGTTCCACTATGTCCTGGATAACCTAGTTAATGTGATGAATGGATACTGCCTTCCAGATCCTTTCTTCAGCAGCAGGGTATGAGTCGCTTTCTCGGGGAAGGGTTGTACAGATGTATTGATTCTCTAGAGTAACTTCACATCTCAGGAGGAATTTTTAAGATTGATTCCCCACCTTACCCCCTTTGTGTTGCTCGGGATTGAACCCAGGGCCTTAAGCATGCTATGTAAGCACTGCACCACTGAGTTACATCCTCAGCTCATTAAGAATGTTTTTAGGGGGACAAGTTGTTTGACCTGCAATGTTCCCACATTTTGTTGTTGGACTTGAAGTTATTTATTTATGGGAAACAGGGTTTCTCTATGTAGCTCTGGCTGTCCTAGAACTCAAGACTATGGAGACCAGGCTGACCTCAAATTCAAACTCACTAAGATCTGTCTGCCTCTGCTTCTGCCTCCCAAATGCTAGGATTAAAAGCATATACCACCATGCTTGAATTGACTTGACATTTTGAGTCCTTTTTAGTTTTGTCATTTGCTTGGGATTATTTCTTTTTGAATTATAGGCTGGGGCAGTGTTTGATGTTTATGCTGCAGTTTTAAAGTAAGCACTGGGGACTAGAGAGAAGGCTCAGGGCTAACAGTACTTGTTCTTCTTGAGGAACATGGATTCCCAGCATTTACATGGTGGTTCAGAACCATCCGTAACTCCCAAGCACTCATGTGATGCACTTCCATGCATATAAAATAAATAAATCTAGAGTAAGAATGAACATTGAGGTAGAGTAGATTCAGATATCTCATTTTATTTTGAGAATTATATTGACCTTGTATCCCATTTGTTTATTTTTTTCTCCTCAGGTAAAAGACTGGGTAGAACGATTGATGAAGACTCTCAGAGATCCCTCCCTGCCTCTTCTGGAGTTGCAGGATATCATGACCAGTGTTTCTGGCCGTATTCCCCTCAATGTGGAGAAGTCTATTAAGAAGGAAATGGCTCAGTATGCTAGCAACATCACATCAGTCCTCTGTCAGTTTCCCAGCCAGCAGGTATTTATGGAGTAACACTGTCATTATAGTCTGTTGACTGCCAGTGGAATTCATGCTCTAGGAGGCCTCTCTGTTTGGCTCCTTCCTTCTGTGTGATTTTTCCACTGTAAGCATTGAGTCCTTTACAAAACTTCCTCAGGATATGAGCCCAATAAGACAATGCTATATGTACAATGCAAAATATCTTATAATCTGTGAGGAAAAGTGAGCTTTGGCTGTGTATTCCTTATCACTTTGCTTTCAGGAAGAGTCCCTGATTAGAGTTGTTTTTGTAAGAGTGAAATGAAGGGTATTGGTAATCTGTTTGCCTGACCCTCTCTGACTACCTCAGCAGTCCTTGTCCTTTGCTATAATGCAGGGTTATATAGGAAGTAAAGCTGGGGAAGTAAGGAGTAAGGTGTGGAATTTGACCTTAGACCAACTTTTGCCCATCATAGTTTCTGGTTAAATGTAGTTCTGTGATGTAATCATTAGTGTATCTGGGAAAGGGTGGAAAGAGTTAGAAATTCTTTATTTAGCAAGCTTCTAAACTTCTAGTAACTTCCTACTGCCAACAACATGTCAAAGTTAGGAGTTACCATGTTTTTATAACCAAGAAGATTTCTTTGGTAGTTGTGGTGATTTAGAGAATGTGCATTGGTTCCCTTTGACAGGAAGGGCTTCATTTTTCTTACTTCTTTTGCCGTAGATTGCCAACATCCTAGATAGTCATGCAGCTACACTGAACCGGAAATCTGAGCGGGAAGTCTTCTTCATGAACACCCAGAGCATTGTCCAGTTGGTGCAGAGGTAGTCACGTGGGTCTCCAGAGTCCCATGCCTTCTTTGCTTTCAATTGGGCATGTAAAATTTACTTCAAATCTAACTTTAAGAGAGAAGAAAGAACTTTATCTCTCAGAAAGTGCCTTGTGTCTTTTTGCTATCTTAGAATTATGACCTAACTCATTCAGTATTTCTGCTGTTTTCATAATATTCTGTCAGTTATTATGGCCTCTAAATCCTATTTTTTCTTTTTATTGATGTTTTGATGAAGATCCTAATTTTTCTTTTAATGTAGACTCCAATGTGTTTATTGTTTGCATTTTATTGATCGAGGTATTGGAACTAAAAAGCTATCCAGAGCATTTTCAACCTTAAGATACTTAAACTTTTCAAAAGTTCCTTAGCCATTTGAAGCTAGATGATGACTCAGCAGTAGAAGCTAATTCACAGTGTCATTAGATAAGGATGGGGAGTGAAGAGTAGGGGTGCTTTTTATTTTCCTTTATAAAAGGTTTATGCACTGAAGTTACTTTTCAGCTTAGAATTTAAATTAATATGTTTGGGTGATTGAGTTTTCAACCTGAAAATACAAGCTACAAGCCTGTCCGATATTCAGAGGGAAAGCAGTTCACGGTAAAGTCTAGAAAGTAAATTTGCCCATTGAGCTTATTTAATAGTATTGGTCTGACCTGCTTCATAGGTACCGAAGTGGCATCCGTGGCCACATGAAGGCTGTGGTGATGGATCTGCTCCGACAGTACCTGCGTGTAGAGACACAGTTTCAGAATGGTAAGCTTCGTCCTAAGGACTCTCTAAGGAAGTCTGTAGTTCTGATTACCGTGTAAGAGCTAAGCCAGTTCACCCTGATACTAACACTTTCTTCCCATTAACAAACTTTCTTTCTCACTTAACTTCCCTGAAAAACTAAAACCTCCATACCTTACCAGTATGAAAAAGAACACTTAACATAACCTAGCTTGGTGAAACTGGAACTCCAGTGTGCTTCCAAGGAAGGGTTGAAATGTTCTTGTAGAGATTATCATTCCTTGTTGACATCTTCTTGACCTTGTGTAGTGAGAGTTTGTTGAGTCATGACCAGCCTGAAATTGAAATTCCCTGTCTGAAGAGCTTGCCTCTCAGCAACTAATCCAAGGGTTGAACCACAGGCATATGGGAAGGGCTTAAAATCTTCACTACTTTTTAGTGTGTCATTTGGTTGGAATTTATCCCTGACTTTCTCTGAAGAGCTTCACTAAATGATGGATAGTCTTTAAGAGCAAAATAAATACCTTGGTTAAGATTTTAAAGCTACATACTGTTGTTTATAGCATCCTGCCACAAGATGGCAATGTAACACCAAATTCTCTCTTCCCATGCTCTGCTTACTTTTGCAGCATTTAAGAGATGTCTTTACCCTTTGTGACCAGTTAAATCCCCCAAGCAGTTATTAGCAAGTTAAATCACGTTGGCTTTATGCCAATTAAAGCAAGGTTGATAAATTCAGGCACAGTCAATTTATCATGTACTAGTAAAGTAAGAAAGAATAAACAGGGTCATTATCTCAAGATATTAGGGATAAAAATATTGGACAAAGTTCAGTATGGAATGAAATGATATTTTTGCTAGTTGGTGTGTTCCCACCTCTACTCCTATGCTGGGGATAAATCAATAAGTTACATCTTTACTCCTGAAATGGAATATTTAAGCTTGTTAAGATGACCTACAAACATTTCACATGATTAAGTCATACATAATGGCAGCTTGTTCAAAATTCCACTTTTAAGATGAAAGCAGTGGTATCACTGTGTTCATTCAGCATCATGCTGGGTGTCCTTGGTGTTGCAATAAGATAAGGATTTAGGAAATCTTAGAGCATGAAGACTTTCCCTTGAAATCCCAGACCTTGAGAGATGGTGACAGAAGAGTATAAGGAGTTCAAGGCCAGCCTTGGCTACATGAGACCTTGTCTCAAAAAATAAAAAGCTTTGAGAACTTGTGGTAATTAAGATTGGCCCCCAAGAAATTCAGTGTCTACTTGGAAGGCTCAAAGAACCCCCAAGTTTGTTACTAAATTATTTAAAACCAAACAAAAATTTCTAAGTATGAAAGTCAAACCTGCAAGGCTTAGTGGTGAGCAGCTTTATTTGGGATAAAGAGGCAGGATCTCAAGAAATCAAACATATAAAATTCAGTTGGAGCTGAGCATAGTGTCACTGGCCTTTAGTCGCAGCACTCAAGAGGCAGAGGTATGGGGATCTCTGTGAGTTCGAGGCCAGCCTAGTTTACAAAGCAAGTTCCAGGACAGCTCTGTCTTGAAAAACTAAAAGAGTAAAAAAAGTTAAAAAAATAAAAATTCAGTTGTAGCTGGGGTGTAGCTCCAGATTAGAGCACTTGGCTATCATGCATGCGGTCCTGGGTTCAGTCCTCAACACTTCGGAAAAGATTTCTTTTTAATTTTTACTTATTTTTGAGACAGGGTCTTATTTTTCTCATTCTGTGGTCGTGGCCTGCCTTCCACTTGCTATGTAGATCAGGCTTGCCTTGAATTCACAGAGATGCCCCTGCATCCCAAGTGCCATTTGAGATTCAAGGTGTGTGCCATCAGGTACAGCCTGAAAAGACCTCTTTACAGCAATTGTTTAGAAAAACAGTTTTGAAGAATATACTATTTAAAATTGCAGTTAGAACCTATAAAATATAAAGGTACAAATACAATTAAAAACATGCAGTCCTCTTCTGGTGGGAATTCTAATGAGTGAACAGTAGTGAATAGCTAGGTAAATATCAAGAACAGACACTGTTACGAAGGTATCAGTTCTCCCTAAATTCACTTTGTCAACCTGTTAGCATTCTAATAAGCACCCCTCTAGGTATCTTTGTGAGACTTCTCAAGCTAATTCTAAGATTTACACAGAATCTGGCAACAGCCAAGATATTTCCAAAGTAGCTATAGCTGTAATCCCAGCACCCAGAAGACAGACAGAAGGATTGTTGTATATTTAAGACCAAGCTGGTCTCCACAGCAAGTGCTAGGGCTACGCAGTGAGACTCTGTTTGAAACAACAAGATGAATTCTAAAGCAATAGAAAATAAAAAATACTTGTTGTATGAGATACCAAGATTTGCATATAAAGCCATCTTAATTAAACAGCTGTGACATTTATGAAAGGACAGAGTTATATATAAAAGAAACATAATTACCCAGAAGTAGCATATGCATGTGATTCATTTCTTGATAGAGCAGGCATTGTGATCAAGAGGAAAAGGAGAAAACATAGTTAAACAATACCAAGATGAGGAGTGAGGCATCTACATTTCATTCCATACACTCAGAACCAATTTCAAGTAAATTAAAGACTTAAACATCTGTCAAATAGGCAAAATTATGAAATTTTAGGATATCCTTATGACCTCAGGATAAAGAAGAGTTTATCATACTACCAACAGGAAGTGCATACTGTAACAGAAGCAACTGATTCATTCTGTCTGCTCAGGAACTTCTCTTCATCCCATGTACTGTTAAGAAATCGAGAACATAGGCTGCAAAGTCAGAGGAGCTATTTATAAAATTTACACCTATGATAGGATTAGTACTAGTATGTAAAATGCAGTCGAACATAAAAATGGGCAAGAGAGAGAAAAAGATATTTCACAGAAGAGGAAGCACAAATAATCCATAAACTTCAAGAAAATGCTCACTCCCATTACTGAT
This sequence comes from Ondatra zibethicus, assembly GCA_004026605.1. NCBI lineage: Eukaryota > Metazoa > Chordata > Mammalia > Rodentia > Cricetidae > Ondatra > Ondatra zibethicus. Next base: position 41,692 of record PVIU01008144.1, on the reverse strand, counting down.
TACAGAAATAGGAGCCCAAATCACAGATTTTACAATCACATTATTATCTTATACTGCCATTGGGAATGGAAGTGCAAATGGCATGATTGCTTCAGAAAACAGCATGTCTATATCTAATAAGTCTAGTACTCTTACTCTAAGATATAAGGACCATTTTGTGTTACTACTATTCATAATAGCAAAAAAAAAAAAAGAAGGAAACCCTCTAAATATATACAAATAGAATGATCTTTTGATTTCTAGGATATCCCTACAGTGGAATATTGTATAGCACTGAAAATAGATGATTCCTAGGAACATGTATAAACAAATGAATCAGTGCATAGTGTGGTTCTATTTTATCAAGTTCAAAACCAGGAAGAAAGAAGTTAATTATATTGTTGACAAATGTAAAGAAAGCAAAAGAGTATTAATATAAAATTCAGCTTAGTTATTGTTTTTGAAGAACATATAGTAGATAGGGATATTAAGAGGTACTAAATGTATTTTTAAATTTAGTAGCTTTGAAGGTAAGTATTTTGGTTCATTCTTTTAGCATGTGGGAATCTGAGGCAAAAAGATTGCCAAATTTAAGGCTAGCATTGTGCCTTATACTGAGAACTAGAGAGGGGGTCTAGGAGATTATAACTGGAGAGATGGTTCATCAGTAAGAGCACTTACTGCACAGCTCCCAAGGATACCACACCTCTTCTGTCCTTGCTGAGCTCCTGTGTACATGCAGAATACACATAAGACGTGCTCATATATATATATATGCTGGGCTGGAGAGATGTCTGCAATGAGATCTGGTGCCCTCTTCTGGCCAGCAATCATGCAGACAGACAGAACACTGTATACATAATAAAATAAATAAATCTTTAATATATATATATATATATATATATATATTAACGAAAAAAATTTCAGAGTCAGATAGTGGATGGCTCACACCCCTAATCCCAACACTTGGGAGCAGAGGCAGGCAGATCTCTGAGTTTGTGGTTAGCCTGGTCTACAGAGCAAGTTTCAAGACAGCCAGGACTACACAGAGAAGTCTGTCTTCAAAACAGAATGAAACAACAACAACAAAAAAATTGAAATAGCACATAGGCATTTATTCATTTGAAATAGTATATGGTTATTGATTCATTTCAACTTTTAGTATATACTTTATGTATTTAAGGGTTTTGTTTTGTTTTTCTGGTCTGGAGAGATGGCTTAATTAAGTGTTTAAAAAGAAGAATACAATATATACAGTCTGCTCAGCAGCCATATAGCAGCCCTCTTCAGGCCTCTAATAATGCATGTGGTATACAAACACATGCAGTCAAAACACCCATACACATAAAATAATTTTTAAAAGAGCTTTATTTTTATTTTGTGTGTTTCAGTATTTTGGTTCAATGTATGTTTGTGCTTCATATCCTGTTCCCCCGGAACTGGAGCTACACATGGTTGCAACCTGGTATGTTGGTGCTGGGAATCAAATCCAGGCCTTCTGGAAGAGCAGCCAATGTGCTCCTGTATTCTTTTTTTTTTGGATTAAATTTTGTTGATTCTTTGGGGATTTGTAGATTTCATATCATGCATCCCAATTGCAATCATCTTCCTGTTACCCCTTTGTATCCACCCTTCTGCCCTTGCAACTTCTCTCCCAAGATAAAATTTAAAAGAGAAAAAAAAAATCTCATCGTGGAGGCCTTAGTGTGACATAGTGAGTCACACATTATATCCTTTAGTTCGTACAACTTTACTTGCAGGTGTGTTCATTGCAGTTAGTCCTTGGTCTGTGTCCAGGCCTCTGGCTTCTGCCCTCACTGGGACTCGTCTTCCTCTTCCTTTTTTTTAAAGCACTCATTTTTAATTATATGTATATGTGTGAGGGGAGGTTGTACACATAAGTAGTGCCCTGTGGAAGCCACAAAAGGGTATTAGATCACCTGGAGCTGGAATTATTCAAACATACTAGTTTTATTTTGAAACTATTTTTATTGTTAGCCATTAGATGTGAGTCTTGGGAACTGAACCGGGGTCTTCTGCAAGAGCAATAAGTGCTTTTAACCACTGAACCATCTTCCCATGTCCTCACAACAGAAGTTTTTTTTTTTTTAAAGATTTATTTATTATGTATACAATATTCTGCCTCCATGTATGCCTGCACGCCAGAAGAGGGCACCAGATCTCATTACAGATGGTTGTGAGCCACCATGTGGTTGCTGGGAATCGAACTCAGGACCTCTGGAAGAGCAGCCAGTGCTCTTAACCACTGAGCCATCTCTCCAGCCCCTCAGAAGTTTTTTTTTTTAGAGTGATTACTTGTTATTATTGCTCCTGTGTCTCCTCACCTCAGTTGAATATGTTCTTTTCATTTCCCTTGCTCCCAATAATGACTGTTGCCCAGAGTATTCCTTTTGTCACTACAAAGCTGTGTCTCAGTAGAGGGAGTACAGGACAACTACTTTATTTAAGGCCGTGCTGGAGATCGGACATGGTAGACAAGTGCTCTACCATTCAGCTACATCTTTAGCTTAAGGGCAACTAATTTTTAAACATTCCCCATTTTATCAAAATTGGATCTTTCATTTGATTGGCTGCTTTCTAGCTAGTATAGTCTGGTGTTTTTCAAACATACTAGTTTTATTTTGAAATATACTATTTATGTTAATTTCTGATATTTAAAACAGATAAGTTAGGAAATGTTATTCTAGGAAAACACAGTGGCACATTTTAAACATCACTGCTTTCATTTGTAGTTAAATACAGAATCTGAATGGTGTGATAATCCTTTCATATTGTGATTTCATAAAATTCTTGCCCACAAATATATAGACCCTAATTTTCCTTTCTTGGAAATTTAATTTAGGGCCATGCACCACTTATGCTCATTCATAGATACATACATAGATATGTCAGAGATTTATGTAACAGAACTCAGGTTTCCTGCCCAGCATTACCCTGCCTCTGGTGTCTTATAGAAGGCTAGCAAAGAATGCAGAACTATACTCCCTATAGCCTTTGGTGCATGTGAAGCTCCACATCATGTACACTGTGGTTTGGATGTAGAAATTTAGAAATCTGGACATTGTCTTACAATGGAATTATTGATCCCCAATATAGCAGATACACTTAAGAATATTGTGAAGTTTTATTTCTTGAGCTAAAACAGTTCTTAGTAGGGTGAAGCATTCTCAGAGTCCGATGTGTCAAGCTGGAGTAGACTGGAACAATGACAGGATTAATGATTTCAATGTTTATTTTGTTAATATATATTTATGTTTGCCTACATGTATTCATGTTCCTATGTGTGAGTGTATGTACCTGTATAGGTGTGAAAGACAACTGTTGGTCAGAAATGCCATTCATTTCTTTTGATACAAGGTCTCTGTTTGGCCTGAGGCTCACTAATTAGATTGAACTGGTTGTCCAACAAGTTCCAGAGATTTTTCTGTGTCTGCCTCTAACTCTAGGGTTATAAACATGTGACGCAATGTTGGGCATTTTTATGTGGGTCTTCGGGTCATACTCAGGAGCTGGTGCTTGTGAGGTAAGCACTGTACCTGCTGAGCATCTTCCCAGCCCTTGACATTTATTTTTAAGCATGAAACTTTCTCTTTTAAGGAAATTATTCCAAGAGAACAAATAAGATCATGAAGAGAAAAAAGTGGAATTGGAGTCATACTCTTCCCACCTTTATTTTAAAGGCATATCCCTATCCCTTCTATTTTCTAAATAAAATCAAGACCCAAAGAGGTCAAGTAATTGACATAGTGAATTAATAACAGAGCTAGACCTTGGTTCCAGGTTTTGGGATCCCATGGATTCTCATGACTCCTGGGCCTAGTGCTTCTTTTATGGCCCACATGCTAGCTATGTCTAATTCCATGAAAAACAATCCTTAAGGTGTTTCTTCTCACTGCTTATCAAGTATGTTACAGGCATTAAGAAACAGCCAATAGCATGTAAGGCTGAGGCTTCATGGATACATGGTGAGGACCAGTTTTCTTTACCACTTGCAGGCCACTACGACAAATGTGTGTTTGCCCTTCGAGAAGAGAACAAAAGTGACATGAACACTGTACTGAACTACATCTTCTCCCACGCTCAGGTCACCAAAAAGAATCTTCTGGTCACAATGCTTATTGTGAGTATCAGGTTTGTTGTTTTTGTTGTTTCCAGAACTTGTAAGGTTGATTGATGTTATGCAAAATGTTGTGTGTTTGTGTGTGTGTGTGTCTGTCTGTCTCAGAACAAAAGCTGCTGTCTTATAATTATGGTAAGTAGAGCCTGGGCTGCGGATAAGTAGTTGCTGTATCTAAAGCAGTGCATGACAGTTAGGAAGGGATTGTTTTGCATAGGCTGTGTACAGAAACTTAGCTTTCTTTGCCCCGCTTGTTAATGCCTGGCCCTTTCTGTTAGCGTGCCGACAGCTTTCTAATGCAGTTTTCTCTAAGCGGTGTGCTGCTGCACATTAACTCTTGTGTACATCAAGCAGTGCAAACACTGGTTCTCGTGTCAGAAATGTAATAAAATATGAGAAGTTTAGTACTTTCCCTCCCCCTCCTTAAAAAGCAATTAAATGTAGTCAGCATCTTCCTTGGCCTTTTCTTCTTTGATTTACATGAAAATCTATGTTCAGGGTATTATATTGCAGTGAGTCAGTTCTTTTGTCCCTGTTTCTGAGTAATACAAAAATTAGTAGAAAATGGAAGGAGGAATAAAACTGGCAACTGAGTTGAAATCAGATACATTTGCCTCTGGTAGAAGTTTGCAGAGCTGAGGGTTTTCATGTTGGTTTCAAGTTCTCCACTCTCAGTTCTTCCTGGCTGAGCTAGTATGCAGTGTTTGAGAACAATAGGGCTGCTTTTAGAGGACAGGACCTACTGCTGCACATTTGCCTTGCCAGGGACTGAAGTGCAGTTCACTCCCTGAACTCCCTTTCCCAGCGTTTTGTGGAATGAACATTCCTTGTGCTTTTAATTCCATCATTTCTTCATGGAACGGAAAACCCCCTTATAAATCTTCATTGCCGTTTTTTATGTAATCCCTCAGAATGAAAGGAAACAGTCTTCCTTGTGTTTCTGGTTGATACTCACTCAGCCATCTGCCACGCTGGTTGACTCTATCAGATATAGCATTTTTTAGGTAGCTGCTTTAAAAAACATGTCATAGGGAGAGTTCATTACCTTTGCTACCCTAGAATGGCTGCCTTTTGAAGAAACCAGGCCTTTGAGATGGGCGGAAATTTGGCACAAAGTACTGTTTTAACTTTCCCATGTGATAGTTTTCTGCAAAGAATTTATAATTTATAGCAACTTACTGTTTATTTTCCCTTAGAAATACTACTTTCTTTTTCAAATTTTAATGCAAGGATTACACTTGGAGAAAGTCTAGACTTTCTGACAAAGAAGGGTAATGATTAGAAAGTCGAAGGATCCATCAATGTGGACCAAAATGGGGCCGGAATTTGCCTTTATAGGAAGCCAATTATGGCAAATTTTTCATCTTATTATGATTACCTTTTTAAGAACTTAACAGTTTTCTGCACTAAAAATAGACCAAAGCCCAGAATCCTTGGAGCAGCAGAAGAGTAATGATCGTCCAGGACTGTCGCTGGGTTTCTTAAATTCTAATTTGTAAGATATAGGGGCTCGGCTCGCTCCTTTTGCGGAGTGATTGTAAGTAACGCTTGCCTTAAGAATCTCATTATTGGAACACGGAGCCATATTTCCTCTGAGAATTCTGGAGTAGCTTTGAGCCGGGGCTGTTCATTTCTCAAGTAATCACGCTGGTGTGATGGAGAGAGAAAATGGCAGCTGTTCGGAGCTCAGGCCTTCAATTTTCTTCAGAGTCCAGTCACTCAAGTGTGTAATTACACGGGGGTGCTGCAGAGGCGTTGGGCCCTGTCAGAGAACCAGTTTGAGGCTTTGCTTGCTGCTTTTGCCAGTCAGGACAGCCAGAAGCCAATGGGACCCTGACTTGCTGCTGTTTTTCCCCCACCTTGTCATCCTGATTATTTCTTACCTGCATGGATAGTGCCCAACTTTCTTCATAGCAGGCTGAGCTCTGGCAGCTGGATTTACCTGTTTCTCTATTTTAACATCTTTACTTCTTTTTTCCTTCTAAAAGCAAAGACTTAGTAAGCATAATAGTATCTATAGTCCTGCATATCACTAACTTCTTTTCAAATATTATTTTCACCTTATCATAAAAATTTTGATATCAAGAAGTTAATTGTTATAATTGAGCTCAGAGCCAGCTATCAGTGACTTATAGATAAGGGAAAGCCTCAGATGGTGCCCCTTTCCAACCTATTTTTGTATTTCTGAATGCCAGGCATATTTTCCTTTGTGACAGTGTCCTCCCCCACATCTGCAGTAGTGGTAGTAGCTTGTAAGAGGCATTTTAGTTGTTTGGATTCCTTTTTGTCTAGGTCTTACTGTCTTTTACAGATGTCACTGGGACATGGTAGCATTTCAATTCCCCCAGCTTGTGTTCTCTTCTGATCACCTTTCTTTGCTTACTTTGGTCTCCTGATTGATGTTTATGTGCCCGGCATTCCAATCTCTGCTTTCTAGAAGTAAGAATGTTGATGTGTACTTTGCTGAGCCAGATGATGACTTCTGGGCCTTTGAACCTAAAGGAGGGAATCAAGAAAATCAAATTGCACCAATGGAGAGGTGCTGTGTTCCTTTGCAGTTGTTAACATATGTTGCATAGTGTAACTTGCCCAAGGACTGCTAAGCAAATTTCTATTGAGTAGACTTTTCCAGTGCTTTTGTTCACAAGAACTTGCTTTCATGAAACATGCTGTGTGTAGAAGCCTCTGATTTGATTCACACAGAGTATATAAAATGCAGACCAGTTCCTTTCCTTCTTTCTTTTATCATAACTACATGTAATTTATCCAGTGTGTAGGTAAAAAGCAAAATCTTTCTCAGAAATCTCATATTTAATAAATGTTAGTTTTATTTCTGTTTTCCGATAAAATACCTGATCAAAAAGCAACTTAGGGTAAAAGGAGTTTATTTTAGTTTTCAAGGCCAGGTTAAATTTTACTTCTTTTTGGAGAAGTCAAGGCAGGAACTTAAATAGCTAGTCACATCACATCTACAGTCAAGAGCAGAGAGAAAGAAATACATGCATGCTCACTTGCTTGCCTGTGCTCAGCTTGATTTCTCCACTTTTGCACAGATCAGAGCACCCTGTCTAGGGAATTGTGCTACCCATCATGGTCTTGGTCTTCCCACATTAATTAAGACAACTCCCCACAGATATGCCCATAGGCAAAACCCACATTGAGAAACTCTTCCCAGGTGTTTCTAGGTTTTGTCAAGTTGACACTTAAAGCTAACAAATCACACTGAATAAAGGCAACTGATTGATAAACTTATAACATCTTTCTCAGGAGGAAACCTTACTCAGCTAGATGGTAAGTAGTTAATGTTTTGAGGGTATTATATCTAAGGCCTTATTCCTTCTGTTTTGAATTGCCTCTTTTGGGGCACCTAATACCTACTGTGCTAAAATTATATTTAATTCTGTTGGGCTTTTCTAGTTACTAGTTGTGTAAATTTGGCCATGGATTGCTACTTTAAGCATATTTACTTTATTTCTGAAAATCTAAAATATTTCTTAGCAAACATCTAGGAGGAGAATAAAAGCTAGAAATAATTGTGTTGTAAAGTCTTGACCATAGGTGGTCAATAGTTTCAGCAAATAACTTAAAGTTAGCCAATAGATTATTTAAATGAACATTTTTGTTGTTAGTTTTAGGTTTTTTTGTGTGTGTGCTGTTTTGTTTTGGAAACACATCTGTCGACATGGTTGCCCTCTGATGGCATTGTTAATGAAATTTAACAGAATGGAGTGGCAATCTTGGTCTGCCCAGTTGTCCAAAGAAAGCTTAGACAGAGTTGTGTCTAGGGCTGTTAGTACCCTGCTGAATGTTGGCACTTAGCATGAGCGATTCTGAAGACCACTGATTGTTCCTTCAGGATCTTAACACTGTGTCTGGATCAAGGCCAAAAGAATGTTGAAAAGTTACTCCACACATTATTTATTATTGCTAATCTTTTTCCATTTTCAACGACAATGGAGAAAATAATACTTGAGAATCGAAGAGACTCGGTTGATAAGAGCAGTTGCTACTCTTGTACAGGACCAAGTTCATTTCCCAGTACTCACTTGTCAACTCACAACCGTTTATAACTACAAATATTTGAATGGAAAACTTCTAAGTTAAGAAAAACTAATGCAAATGGCGTTCCATCCAAACTGTATTTGATTTTGGCCTCTGAGAAGTCTGGTTTTTATGCTGTGTCATGGGGAGCCCAAGAAGATTGTCAACCTGTACTTGGGAATAAATAATTGCTTCATGTTTTGTTTTTTCACCGAGTTTTTATATTTTCTCCCACCCCATCCCACCCCCCCTTTTTTTTTAAACAGATGCTGTTTTTCCCCTACCTTCTTTCTCATTTCCTCTCTCTCATGAAAAGAAACGTGACTTTGTATATTTCATTTGATTTTGTTTTTCAAGTTAGAATAGGATCTGTAGTTAAGCAAGTGGATGACTTAGTTTTTCCTCAACCTCAGTTGCTTTCAAAGAGCTTGTTCCCCTATCCAAAAAATGCTGCAGGTTGGAGAAGTGAATGGCTTTATTTCATTTATTTTTGCAGCTGTTGGCCCTTAGCCTAGTTATTTGCAATGTTTGCAAATTATTTGACCTAGAATGCTTGTATGTTTTGAGAAGTTTTAGGGGACTGTTCTTATGATTGAAGTAAATAACTCAGACAGCAATATGTTTATACATTATAGGGGTGTTAGGAAAGGAGGGGTTAGGATAGAGGAACTTAACTTGGTCTCTCTACCCGCTCTTACTATGTTTTTTGCTTTTTATCTTCTTATGGTCTTGTCTCGCTGATGTGCATATCTGCTAAGGTTCTGTTTTGCTTATTACTTGTCTGCAAAAGATGAGATTGAGTTTCATTTTCCCTTTTTTGCTTATGCCTAGGATGGGTGGGAAACAAACTACTGGATGTTGACTGTATAGTGAGAATCTAGGGTTAGACATCATTTTCTCACATAATTTGAGCCAGAAGGTCAAGTGAGGAGAAAGTTTAAGATGCCTTCTTCCTAGCATAATGGAATTAAATATTCCAAAAGTATTTTTGCTTTGTGACCTGGAAAGTATTGCTGGTTTTGGAAAATGTGTTTTGGGAAATACATGTCTCTCTCAGAGGCCAAATGTCCTATGCCTTTTAAAAAAAATGATATTTTAGATTTATTTTTATTGTCTATGACTATTTTTGTCTACATGCATGCCTGGTATTCTCTTAGTCCAGAAGAGGGTATCAGATCCCTAGGAACTGGAGTTAAAAATGGTTTAGAGCTACTATGTGGTCCTAGAAATCAAACCTGGGTCCTTGTGCACTTGCAAGAGCAGCAAGTGCTCTTTTTTGTTTTGTTTTGTTTTTTCCATATTCTTTTATTTTTTTCCTTTCAAAAAAAATTTACATTTCCTCCCCTTCTCCCAGTCCCCTCCCGCTCCCCCCCACTCTTCTTCCCTCCCCCTGCTTCCTTAAAAGGGCATGGTGCCCTGCCCTGTGGGAAGTCCAAGGCCCTCCCCCCTCCATCCTGGCCTAGGAAGGGGTGCAACCAAATAGACTAGGTTCCCAGAAAGATAATACATGCAGAAGAGATAGGTCTATATGATAATAACTTTTGAATGCACTTTTTATTTAAGATAACACAACATATTTTATTTTTAATGAATAAAGCTATTACTACCACCACCAAAAAAAAAAAAAAAAAAAGCAGCAAGTGCTCTTAGGTGTGGAGCCATGCCCCAGTCCCATGCTTTCACTTGTACTTCTGTGATAAAGGTCTATACAGGGATAAAGAGTATCCCTATATGAGAGAAGGTAAGTATGAAATTCCTTCAGCAATGGCTGATGTTCAAGAGGAGAGGGAAGGAGAACAGTGCTTAAGATATAGCTCAGCAGTAGAGGTGTTTCCTTTCCCTGTTTTAGGTTCTGTCCACCAGAGTTGTTTTATAATATAAGTTTATGTGTTCCTTTCCACATAAACACTTAGGATCAGTTGTGTGGACGGGACCCTACACTTACGGATGAGCTGCTAAATATCCTCACAGATCTAACTCAACTCAGCAAGACCACCAATGCTAAAGTGGCGCTGCGGGCTCGTCAGGTAAGAACATTTGTTGGTTATCTTGAAAGAGTGATATTTCTCATTGTTTGCACAGTTTTAGACACAATGCACTTTCACAATGAATGCAATGTTTTCATCTGATAAAGTATTTTTTAAAGACAAAGTACATGGTTATTGTTGGGTTTCTCACTTTATAAAATACTGGTATTGTCCTCTATCTTCTCTGCCAGCCCTCACTGTAGTAAGGAAACTGAGGGAAGGAAATGAACGCAGTGTTTTTTACTTCCCAAAGGGAGCTTAGAGATAGATGAAAAGTTGTAAGTATATAGAAAATAATCAAGTGTGGAAAGCAGAAAGATAATGTCATGAATCTTCAGCACTAGCAATCAGAACAACCCCAGAGAAGTCCAGTTAGCTTCACCCTGTAGTCCTCATTTCCATTCCAAAAGGTTTCTGCAGGGAAGCTGAGAGTTCTCACTCCCTTTGTGTTTTCATTGCATGGGCATTGACAAGGACACAGCATTTGAAGCTGCTCAGTGACCTTCTGCTTTCTCTACAATTGTATCCATGTCACTGAACTCCTCAAAGTTATTGAACCTCTCAGTGACCTGCTGAGGATATTCAGGTCCTACTGACTCCCTGTTTGTTTGTGACACTGCTTTTACGTTCTGCCCCTCACATCCCTCACATGTGTCGGTGTTAGCTCCTGACGCCTTCTTTTTGGCACTGAGTACCTGGGGCTGTCAAAGCAGCTTTTCTTCTCTTTCTACTACAAAGTTGCAAAAGGCTAGCTATACTGCATCCACCTTCCCCACAGTTGCTCCTTGCCAGACCTGATTCCCAATTAACAGCTAGTCATGTAGTCCCAAGACTAGCAGCTTTGCAAAGGTAAATCACATGCACTAATGGAACTTGATTGAAGTTGTTTGCTCTCCTTCCCCCCACCTCTATGGGATATTGTCCACAACGCACATCATGGTGAGAAGCAACTGAGATTCAGTATTTGGTGCCATTGACATTATACTACAGGACCTAGACGTTGTTTTACTTATTCTCTGTTTTATCTTTGATGTCTGCATTTACAGATTTATATTTATTGCTTTTGTATCAGGAGACCTAATATGAGCCTAAAATAATCACTCCCTCAGGAACTTATGCCTCTTACTTTGCCTTCACTTTAGGTTCTTATTGCTTCCCATTTGCCATCATATGAGCTCCGCCATAACCAAGTTGAGTCTATCTTCCTATCAGCCATTGACATGTATGGACACCAGTTTTGCATTGAGAATCTGCAGGTATTCATAATAGCCCCTCCTACCACTTCACATTCCTGTTCCTTTTATTTCCATAAACATATTTCAGTTAAAGATTTAATAAATTAATTTGACTTCTATGTAATGAAATTTTATTCCTTGAATTTTAAAAGTGATTTGTGTTTGTTTTTTTTATAAAAATATTGCATGATTATAACTCAGCTTTAAAAATCAAATGGGTTTTTTTTTTGATAGAAGTGTCTTATTGAAGTTTCTATCTTTTGAAAGCATTCTACACCAGAATTAATTGGCAGTGTTATTTGATTTCTGATGCTTGAATTAGATGCATACATAGATGACTGTTCTTTTTCTGGAGACAAAACTATTTAAGTATCATTTAATTTCATTTTAATGTTTACTATTACATTTTATAAAGAGCCAATTTTATAAGATTATTGGATAATTTTGCTACAACTGAAGGACTTCAACTATTTTTTTAAATAACATCATTTTCTCAGGGGTGCCTTTGTGTTCTCCTTGTTGGAAACCAGGGTACCATTGTTAATTGGCCAAAGAAATCTTCATACTTCCTGTAGGCTTTCCTCCTAGGGAATCTAGAAGCGGAAAGAAATAGATTTTTATTCAGTTGTTCATAGTGGAAATCTAGGATTTCTATTGGCCTTCAAACCTGGTATTTCTAATAGTGGAGTATTAGGCCGTATTGAGAAAGTACAAATAGAGGTCTGAAATGATAATGTACATAAGCACTTATATTGGCATATTATCGATACATTTTGATAAACATTCTAAGAATTTTAGAATTCTTAACCCATCTAATCCTTAAGGCAAACCTGTGGGACAATGTATTATTATGTTCTCCAGAATCAAAACCATTACGTTCATATATGGCATTCACCAGTAGAATTTTTAGGTCTCACTGAGTATTTCGATATCCTTTGCCTTTCAGAAACTCATCCTTTCGGAAACATCTATTTTCGATGTCCTACCAAACTTTTTCTACCACAGCAACCAGGTGGTAAGGATGGCAGCTCTGGAGGTGAGTATTCTGGTTTGTGGTACAACCCTCTCCATGGGTTTGCCGGAGTTTTCTGTCTGATCGATGTCATGCCCCTTCTTTTCTCGATCTTTTCTTCTGGAACACTAAATGCTTACTTGGGTACTTTACCTGCTGTTTTATCTGCATTAATCACCAACTCCCAGGTCTAATAACAGGGAAATAACTGCCAGATTTTTAAATAGTCTCTGTTTTCCAGATATTTGAATTTTCCTATAATAAATTAAGACTCACAGCATAAGTGAGTTGATCCACCTATTATATCTTACTATTTTGTGATTTGAGCCAAATGTTAGTTATATAGTGTCTAATGAACTATGCATTACTTTTCCATCTAATCCTATAGTTCTATAACATTTAAAAAAAGAGAGAGAGATTTTGAGGTGAGGTGACTTGCCCAGAAAATACAGATTTATTTGAACTCGGGATAGTCTGACTCCAAAGACTTTTCTGTTGCACCACAGCATACCACCTCATTAAACACAAAAATTGCAAACCTTGAGTGCTTCCTTAACATAGCCAAGTAGATATATTTTGAAAATGAGAGGGAGAAGTGTTATCAGTGATTTCATGTAATAGAACATCACATAGTCTGTTGTTAGCTTTCTTGGGTTTTTTTTTTATTTGTATTCTGTGGGTAAAGTGTAAAGTATCCTACTCAGTAAATATCAAATATTTGAAATATTTTGGTGTTTTTCCAGGCTTTCATGTCATTTAATGAAATGCCTCCTCATATGCCTCACCTGATGGAACCTCACATAGCATGTCATATGCATGGCAAATTGAATACGAAGTCTGGGAGTGTGGACTGCTGGTCTTTGCTGAGATATACTCTGTTGCTGTTTCTTTAACTGTTGGATTGAGTTAGTGGGTTTGACATAGCACATGTCACATTATGCCTCACTGCTTTATCGTGTAGTTGAGGATGGAAATCATTCAGAACTGATTCGGGACAGTAAGGTTGGAGGTGGCAGTGGTGGTATAAGATAGATAAAAAGTTGAACTTGACCTTGACTTTCTGTTTTCCCTCTTTATTCCCAAAAGTAGCCTGGAATAAGCACCTCTTAACTTTTCTAACTGCTTGATTTCTCTTCTCTTATGCTAATGAATTAGTAGTCATGGTTTTGTATGTTCTCTTGCTAAAGGGGAAACCTCCAGCGTGTAGGTTAGTGTGAAAGGTTTATCATATACCTAGCAGCCTCATTTTATTTCACTGTATTACAGTCATGGGTAAAGTACTGAAACTCCAGCTTTAACAATTAAAACAAGGTGTTATGTTCAAGGCATTGGGCCTCTCAGGGCAAACTGTCATCTCTTTTCAAGGTATTTCCTTGTTCCAGCCATCCTCTTCATTTCTGTTTTTGAAGTATATTTACTAGGGACTGTTTTTTTTTTACCAGGTATATGTTCGAAGGGCTTATATTGCCTATGAACTTAACAGCGTACAACACCGCCAGCTTAAGGACAACACCTGCGTGGTGGAATTTCAGTTCATGCTGCCCACATCTCATCCAAACAGGTGAGCTTGAGCTGGTACATACACCTAAACTAGCCAGTGGCCTAAGACATTGCAAAGAATACTTCAGAGACGATAAATACCAAGGGGAGTGCTAAATGACAATTCCTTGATACTTGCAGCAAGAAATATAAATAAACAAATGGACAGATTTGAACTGAGGGAGAAGAGCTTCTTGATGCCTGTGTCTTCTGGGGAGATGCAGCGTGTTTCTAGGTGGTTAGGGTTATTCTGTTCATTCTTGTTTGTATATGTAATTAAAAACTATCCTCCCACCTCCCTCCATTTTTTCTTTCTTCCCTCCTTTTGATTCCTTCTTTCCTTTCCCACATGAATATTTGACTTGCCAGACCACCCACAACACACACTCTAAATTAAGACAGCAGTTGAAACAGACAGGAATGCTGTTTTTCAAGTTCTGCTTTGTCATGTGCTGACTAAGGTTAATCTACCTGAGTCAGTCTCCTTCTGCCTTAACACTAACACCCAAATTTAACAGTTGTAATTCAGTCAGGCTTTTTTTTTTTTTTTTTTTTTTTTTGTATTCACACTTGAGAGCCAAACTTCTTAAATATAGATCAGTTACTTAATTGGCCATCTAGTCCCATTATTCTTCTCTTCCCACGTCCTTTAAAATGTGCATATGTAAATTTGGTTTGGTTTTGCTTTGGGTTTAAAATGAAATAATTTATTTATATACCCATTGAAAAATATTCTGTGACAGTGAAATTCTAAGATTTCCAAGCCACACATGTTCATTCCCTCCTGTATTTTTATTCTTTTTAGTAACACCACAGGAAATATAAATACCACAGCCAATCATACTCTAGTTCTCTCCATTTCTTCTTTATTGCCTTTGGTTCTTCACGTGGTGTTACAAACCACTATGTCTTTGGGGATCCTTAGTTGTAGACATCAGAAATGGTTTTGTTCTGAATTGCCACTTCACCCAAAGCAATAGAGCCTTTCTGGAGACAAAGAAGTCTGTGCTGAGACTTTTGGCCACTGGATGCCACTGTTGATCCAGCAGAGGTCGACTGATAACAGAGGCATCTTCAGGAAAAGTATGTCTCTTCTTTGTCTCAGAAGATCCTTTCACTTTTCCACCTCAAAAAATATCTTGTGGCTGGCAGAGAAAAGCATATATCCTTGATTTAGCAAGCATCTCAGTGCGTTTTTGCCTCCATGGATTTCAGAATCTCATTTTCTAGAAACGAATGGCTGTCCTTCATCGAGCAGCGAAGTGCTTGTGGCACATATGGGCTTGGCACTAGGTCTTTTCCAGCATTCCTTGAATAATTGTAGAGAACTACATGCTATACTTAATTCTCTGTAATTCTCAAGACAACCTCCCTTTCTTCCTGCTTTCTCCTGCCTCTTTCTTGTGGGCAGTGATTTGTAGTCAGCCTGCAGGGCTCATTCTGATGACTTCCTTCCACATCGCTCGTCTTGTCTTTGTGAATTGCTCTCACCCTATCTTACTTTTTTCTTTTTACATTTGTGTGTGTGTATGTGTTGTCTGTGTGTATACATGTGAAGATATCTTGCAGGAGTTGTCTCACTGGCACTGTCTTTTAATTTTTGAGGCTGTTTGTTTAGTTTGATGAAAAAAATGTTGACTAGAAACTGAAAGTAATGCTTAACTGTTTTGTTTAGAAGCCTTATTCACCTTTATACATGAAGGAAGTCTTGGTTAGTGCTAATATGGCTTCAAAATGTTCTTGTCTCTCCCAACAGCCATAATGTATATACAGCCATGAATAAAGGCCAGGTTTGAAAAGAAATATAATCTATAGGTTCTTAAGTTTCCATTGATTATGTGTTTAATTGTAAAGTTGCTGGAATGTTATCATTATTAGTAGAAATAGTGTTTATATGATGTGCAAGTGAAGACAAATGCAAAATAAAGATAAATAATCTTTGTGAAAATCGTAAATATCTGCTGGAGAGATGCTTAGTCAGTAAAACACTTATCACACAAAGATGAGGACTTAAGTTTAGATCCCCAGCACCCATGTGAAAGCCAGGTACAAGGAATGCATTTGTAACCCCATACTGGAAAGGGAGAGACAGGCAAGAATGTGTGTATGTTCACACGCGAGCATGCATGTGCGCACACACACAAATCTATAAAATGTGTAAATTAATTTAAGCTCTAAAGCCTCTTTTTTTTTTTTTAGAGTTTAGGATCTGATGATTACATTTGACCCCAGAATGATATATTCAGTTTCAGAGAATAGCTTGTTCAGAAAGTTATAGATTTGCTATTTGATTTTATATTTGATAAGATTTTATATTTGCTTACAAATATATTTGGAATTATAACCTTATTCTGATTCCAGTTGATGGATTACAATTCAGTTTTGGTTCTACCCATATCAGATTTGATCAGATACTATCAAGCAAGCATGTGGTCTTCCATGGAACATCCCTAGGCCTCCCATATTTCTGACCAATGGACTGCAAAGGTGGTGGTGGTGGTGGTGGTCTCTACAGTTTCCTCAGTTTAATAATTTTGCAGAACCTAAGCACCACAGTTTTATTTGCAGCTCTGTCAAAGTTTGTTTGTTAAAACAGCTCTTATGTCATTCAGGCTGCCCCCTCAATTCATAGCCCCTCTACCTCAGTTTCCTGAGTGCTAGGTTTGTGGTTGTACCTCATTGTGCTTTGCTTTAGTTTTATTATAAAGACTAAAGATCAGGACTAGGCAAATGAAACTTATGGAGGAAGTCTGGGAGAACTTCAAATCCAATGTCATTGTTCTTCCTCTGTGGAATCAAGGTACACCACCTTTTCCTTCTCAGCACATCCGTGTGTTCACCATTCAGGAAACTCCCAACAGTCTTGTGTTGGGTTCTTATCAGGATTTTATTTCATAGGCATGATGGAACAAATCATAAGCCATGTGAATGTATTCAATCTTTCTTCCCCAGATGTCAGGCTAGCACAAGGCATTAACCCTTTGACCACATAGTTGGTATTTCTAGTGACTGACCAGTTTCTCTCTGGAGTCATGTCACCTCTTAGCATAAGCTCAGATGGGATGCATGGGAGGCGTAAATAGCAAAATACGCTACCATTGCTTGGGAAACTCCAAGGATTTTGAGTCTTTCTGCTGGCAACTGCGAAAATGGCTGAAGACTCACAATAAACCTGTTCCCCTTTTAAAAATTCTTAGCTAATTTTTATAACCCCCCTATTTTTTCTTTCATTGTGTTCTAAGGATTATCAAAATTATTTAAACAGTACCTTTAAAAAAACAAACACATATTGGTATCCTGGTATCCTATCCCTGATTTATTTTGGATTAGAGTCCTTTCAGTGAGTTCAACACAGTGTAGTGGAATCTAATCCACATATGTAATTTTAAATTTCCCTCTTGCTACTTTTGAAAGTATAAAAAGAAACAATTGTAATAACATGTCATTAAAATCAATAAAATGAAATATCTTTTTAATATATAATAAAAATATTAATGTAATATTTTGTTTTCTTATTCATATTTAGTCCTTGAAATTCAGTTAATTTTACATATATACCATACTTCAATATAGACTAGCTACTTGTCTAGCACTCCCTGACCATACATAGGTTGTTTCTGCCATACTGTTCAACTCAAATCTAGGCTAAAATTTAATTAGGACAATTATAGTGAGTCCTTTTTTTTATATTCATGGTCTTGTCCTTAGGAGAGAGGGGGTAAAACACATCTTAGGTTGCTATTCTTAGTAGTTATAGGAAGTATCACACCAGATACAGAATTATATTATAACACTTTTTATGTACTTCAATAATTGCTGTTAAAATAGAGAATGTAGAATCACATACCAGTGCAAAGCAAATTAAACCTTTTCTCCCACCTGGAGTTAACAAATAAAAAATTCTTTGGGAAGAAAATACTTTTTTGAATGGTGGGTATCTTTTTGAGACAAGGCCTTAAAATACAGCCTAGGCTGGTCTGGAATTTTCTATGTATCTAAGAATGACTTTGAATTCTAGATCGTCCTGTCTTCACTTCCTAAATGGAAGGATTACAGACATGCTGGCTTGAAAACAAGGTCTTATTTAACCTGTTACTTTTGCATTCTCTTTCCTAGTCCTTGACTAAAATTGTTCAGCACGGTGTTAGGAATGTTTTTTAAGCTGTCATAGCTAACAAAACCTTCTAGAATTCCCACTATTGATTTGACCCCCATAGGTTGGAATAGAACATGGTTCTTTGTCTGTAACCTGACAGCAGCGGTGGGTTTTGTTGTTGTTTGTTCAGGAAAATGCTTCAGATGCCTTTTGTATTGAAGGCCTGTGTTTTATTAGATTGTTGAAACATAGGCAAATGCACATTTGCAAATGAGTAGGGCAGCTCTAAAGAAGGAAAGATTCCTTTTTAGTACACTTGGTTAATTAACTTATAAAGTTTCCACAAGGCTTTTCTTCAGTATTCTATTTATTTTTATTTTATGTACATGTTTTGCCTGAATATATGTCTGCATCACGCCCCATGTCCATGCCTGGTGTCCTCAGAGGCCAGGAGAGGGCATTGGGAGTTATAAATGGTTGTGAGACACCATGTGGGTACTGGGGAATCAAGCTGCATTTCTCTGGAACAGCCTCCGAGCCATCTCTCTGGTTCCCTCAATGATTTTCTTTGTTTTAAATAGAATGCTAGTTCTTTACTAATCCCTGTGATTTCCTCTCTCATCTTTACTAGACATCCTTTATTTGGTGTGTCATTTTCTTCTTGAACTTAAAATTGCCCTGTTTTCTCTGGGGACTGTAGTTTCAGCTTACTTGGCTTCCTTTGTGTTGCTTATCAGATCACCTTGTTTATCCAGACATCCCTATCTAGAGTTACCTTTTTCTTCTTACTCCCTTCACTTGACTAGTAGCTAAAGGGTAATTAGAGACCTGTGACACGTCTATTTTCGTATATTTCCTTTTAAAAAAGAAAACCTTAGAATTTAGATTTTATTTGCTATTATGTATAATTTTCATTTTCCAAGATTCAGTTTTAAACTGTGAATTGTAGCCAGTTAGCAGTTATCCTTGAGGGAGATGTATGTATGATTCCTCAATCATTTTTTTATGTAGGTATAGTTGGGACAGCTTCTCTACTTCAGGAGACTAATTGTTAGTTTTCAGAGTCCATGAGCTCAGCTCTTGGAGTTCAACTAGTTTTTGACTTGGATTGATCCTAGAGCTCAGGATTTTATCATTTGCCATTTTTCTCATTAAGGCTTAAGGTCTGTTTGTATTTGTCTTCCCTCCACCTCACCCCACTCCCATCCCCACCCCTTTCCACTTCTGAAACAGTAGTATCATTCACTCGTGCTAAAAATGCCAAAACCTTGTTAATACTGAACCGTTGATATTAAGATTTCACCTAACCTTGAACGTATTAAATGTCTCAGAATAATGTAGAAACAAGTTTTTCAGTTACTCTGTGCAGTGAAAATTCTAAAATATATCTATGTTATACAAATCTAAAGCACATTATGATATAAGTTCTATGACTGTATTTGGCTCTATATTATTGACAGTCTGGGAGTACAAAACTTAAAACTCAAATTTTGTATGTAAAACACAGTGGTTAACTTAGGCAGTTTTTAAAACTTATTTCATGATTCACTTAAGTATCAAAGATGATGATGGTGATGAAGGTGTATATATACTTGCTGTATATTTCCATGCGTATTTCATAATGGGTAAGGATCTTTAGTGTTTCTACCTATTTCTTAGATAAAAATCCATTCTTTAGTTAATTTGGGTTGCATTGCACCTTCTTTGGTGTTTGTCTTCTGTGTTTGAGCGCTTTAGCTCAAGTACTTTGCTTTTCTCGTGCCTTACATTCAGAAGAGGTTGGCTGTGTTCTTCCCTGATAACACGTTTTGTTTTTGTTCATAGCTGGGTTTAGTGGTTTGGCACCTTAGGTTTTTAGTTGTTGGTCAGTGGTCTTTAGACCTTCTTTTTATTTGTGAAGAAAGTTAGAAATGAGAAGTCTTCCATGTGTCTGACTAATCAGCAGCCTGCCTTCATTCTAGAGAATGTTGATAATCTTTGACATCCAGAGATTAGAACCCTCTTTTGGATAGTACTGAGACACTCACAAGTCATCCAACTTGTAGCATTTTTAGCAGTGGGAGCACTTGATTGTAGTTAGCAGGCTAGAATGAGCTATAAATAAATATAATCCTACAGTGCTTGCTTTCTTCATTCAGGGTAGTCAATTGATAAGATGCAAGCATCTGGCAGAAGAGAAGATTCTCAGCAGGTTTAAGTGCTTACCAAAGTGCTTTCCTGTGTCCATGGCTCAGCTTCTAGTCTCTGCTATATTATTTTGGTACTCAGGACTTGTAAGATTGGAGAGTCGAGTTTAAATCTTTCAATATATCATTAGTGGAGCCCAAGGTCTTTTTGTCAGGGAACCCTAGCTGGTTCTAGGGGAAAGGAAAAGCAGGATCCAGGGCATTTGGAAATCCCTGTAGTTTTGTGCTGTGGATTTGTAGCTAATACAGCAGGCAGCAGTAATGTATTGTAACCCTGTTGGCATTCCTGTTTCAGGAAGAGCACAATCTTCCATCAGAGCAAAGAAGGGGCTTTGAAGAGGCTGCAAATGAATGAGGCAATGATCATTTTATTGTAAACCGAAGCTTTGCAATGGAATCAGGGCATCTGAACTGTGAGGAGATTGGGGAGGAACACCAAGGGAAATTTGTGGTTCAGACATATTTTACAGTTCTTGATTTGGATTCTTCTGTTGAAATACAGTCACATGAGGAGACCACCACTGGTCACAGCCAGTCAAATTGTTCTTTCTCTTGTGGTACTGTTATTACTGGCTGCTAGTAGGTTACTCAGCCGACCTCTTCTGTTTCTGCTTTGTTGCTTGATTTCAAAAGATTTGCCCTGTACTAACTCTGAGTCACAGCGTGATATAACCACTGCTGATTTGCATGCATCCTTATCATTTTTATATAGGGTTCTTTTTTCTTTTTCTTTCAGTTTGAAGGCAAAATAACCAGGAACATTTTTATATGATACTAGATCTATATAGGGGCTATTTAAAATCAAGCAAAATAAAATTCGTCTGTAAGGGGTTATATAAGGCTCAAAGAACTTGAAACTGTCAGAGAAGTCAGTGTTTGTTAAATTAAAGAGGACTCAGCTAGAACTCTAACTTCGCATTCATACAGGCTCTGTAGCCATTCTAGGCTGGTGGTTCAATAAAATGAGAAGTAACTTAATGTCTAGAATTTCAGGAGTCAAAAACTTCTATTGTCCTTTAAAGTCTATATTGATGTTGATCAAATTCTTAACTGATCTGATAGCAGCTCCTGTACAAATAATCCTTACTGATATGACTAAGCATTGGCCTGTTAAAAGATAGTTTGTCTTTTCCTCTCATTCATCTTTTTTATGACCCCTAAATTCGTGTGTGTGTGTGTGTGTGTGTGTGTGTGTGTGTGTGTGTGTGTGTGTGTGTATGTGTGTGTTGGTTTTTCGAGGCAGGGTGTCTCTGTGGCTTTGGAGCCTGTCCTAGAACTAGCTCTTGTAGACCAGGCTGGTCTCGAACTCACAGAGATCCGCCTGCCTCTGCCTCCCGAGTGCTGGTTTAAAGGTGTGCGCCACCACCGCCCGGCGACCCCTAAATTCTTACTCTACTAATGAGGATGATTGATTTGATTTGGAACCATTCTTTTAATTAAATGACAATATTGGGAGGTTTTGCCCCACTGTGTAATAAGTAATCCTATGACAAAACAACAAGGGGCCCCCTATGAGAACTTGAAAATTGCTAGTGGAGACTAGCTTTTAGTTGATGTGCTTTTAAATTTAGACCTTTGTTCTTCTGAAAACTCAGTCTTCATCTGTGAAGATGCCCTGAGGGACTAGGGTAGCTACAGAAGTAGTGAGTCTGTTTTATTAGTTTAAGAATTTGGTTAACAGTTGACATTGTGCTGGTTCTGAAACTCTGCAAACCTAGATGAGTGGAGTCAGAGATTGCTTTGATTGTAGGTTTCTTCTCTCTGACCTGTGTTCCTAGTAAGAGAACCACTGTGCTGGTGGCCTCATTGTTTAGATTAAAACAAAAGAGTTAAAAGAGTTACAGCACTTCTGTAATTTTTTGACCATCTGCACTAAGTTTTCTGTTCAGGTACACCCAGCTCTGCTGTAGAATCTGTGCATTTCTTGTATTCAAGTGCATTGTAATTAAGAATCTCTCATAAATAAAGCCCATTTTCCTAAGTGAGAGCTCATGGAATCCAGACAGTAAGGAGTTTTGCACTTATGAGCTCACCTTGACACAGGTTTGATACAAAGAACATCACTGCTCACAAATCACACAAGGTGTACAGTTTGTGTGCAGTGATGTGTCACAGCCTTTTATTTATATGGCCAGTTCAGTCTACCTTGCTCCTTTCACTGCCTTGGAAAGTGCATCATTTTCCTTCCCTAATCCTCCTTCCCACACATCAGCAGCACTACCCAGTATGTTCTGCCCATTAAGACTTCTGTGTGCCAGAAAACCCTAATAATGATTCTGTGCTGTTAAAAGAATGCAAGAGGGTTAAGAAAGCAACCAGTCAACCCCCCTTACAGTGCCCTAAATTGTGGCTGATATCCCTTTGCTATTTTAACATTGAAAGTAAGAGTTTTTGTTTGATTCATTTTTCTGTTTGGAAACATCTGACATCAAAATTCTGAGAAATACTTTCAAATACCAAAGAGAATTCAAGAATCTTGCCTTATTTCCCCTTTGTGTTATTTAGTCTGTTTGCTTGCTTGCTTGTTGTTTTTTTCAAGAGAGGCTTTCTCTGTGTGTCCCTCGCTTATCCTGTAACTCACTCTGTAGACCAAGCTGGCCTTGAACTCAAAGATCTGCCTACCTCTGCTTCCCTAATTCTGGGATTAAAGGTGTGCACCACCACCACCTGCCTCAATCTTTCTTTCATGAATTTGGCACATCCTTTATAAGGAAGTTAAAACTAGTCAAAGTTAGGTACAGTTTTATTTATGAAAGGCCTAGAGTTTTCAAACTAATAACAATTAAAAATAGTTATCCTAAACTCATTTAATTAAAGCGTATTAATTGTAGCAAGTTTTATCACACTAGTAGTATAACTTAGGTTCCTCAGGATTTTCAGTACTCATAAACTCCTTTGCCCTAAGAAACCTAGTGCCTTTTAGAAAGGAAGAGGTAGCTGAATTTCAGGGTGTCTGCACCAGTAGATTAATTTCCTTATAGGAGATTGTTGATCCATTACATATTCCAGAAAAGCAATAAGGCAGTAGGAGCTATGGAACCAACATCTTATTGTGCCTTTATAATAGGAGCAAGGAATAATTTAGAAATTTTGTCAGGGATCATATTTCATGTTTTAATGTACGAGATAATATAGCTTGAATATTTACCAGTCCATGTTTTACCTCTATTTTTTTTTTTTTGTAATGAGAGTTATTTAGAAAAAAATAAAATCTGGGACTGGAGAGATGACTTAGTGCTTAAGAGTACTGCCTGCTCTTCCAGAGGTCCTGAGTTCAATTCCCAGCAACCAGATGGTAGCTCATAGCCATTTGTAATGAGATCTGGTGCCCTCTTCTGGTCTTCAGGAATACGTGCAGAAAGAACACTGTATACACAATAAATAAATCTTTTTTTAAAAAAATAAACTCCATGGTAAATACATCTGGACCCTTTCCTCAACAGCTGCTGTGGTGAGGTAGGTCAGGAGGATGCCTCTTTGGAGGCACCGTGGGGATTGAAGGGTAATGAGCACTTAATTACATTTGCTGATACCAGAGCTGCTAAACTGGAGCTCCTGGTGACTGGTCTGTATCTACTCTGACAATTCTTTTATTATGGCTTTCACTAACTTATCAGTAACTAACTGTGGTTGTTTAATTACAGAGGGAACATCCCCACGCTAAACAGGTACCGTATATTTAGTTTCTTTTCCAATTAAAAGCACCCTCCCCCAGTAACGTAAAATAGTGAAACAAGGTAAAAACAATACTACAGTCAACAAGCTAATGTGTTATCTTCTGCTAGGGAATCCTCAGCTTCCCCTTGGACATACTGAGTTGCTCTTTCTGTTTGGAAAACATCTCTTCAGCTGTTCCAAAAGTACTTGAAAAGTGTCAGTGTGGCAAAGACCACATTGAGCTCTGTGTGAGAGGGAGTGTGTCAGCCGATGTTCAGCATTGCTGGTAACGTCTTGCTGAGTTCTCATTAGAGCTGAGGCTTTCAGAGGAGAAACCCTTAAGGTTACTCTTCTTAGCCTGGCAAATGGTTCACAGTATTTTCAATTTTTAGTTTCTCTACTTTGCTTCTCTTTTTAGAGGAATAAAAATCCAGAAATAGCTGATCTCATGTTTCATCAGTTTGTTAACTGTTTTTCTAAAGTATTATGATTTAAAAGTCATTTTATTTTATACTTGTAGAATTATCATTGGAAAAATATATTAAGTCTTGTTACATTGAGCCGTGAGAGAATTTTCCAAGTCTTTATATGCAACTGATACTTTAATATGTGTTTTGCATTTCTCTGCTTCCTCAGCCAAGCAAGGTCACATGCAAGTTTGAGAGGATAGCAATTCTGATTGGACTAAATCCACAAAATGCTAAAGCAGTGACAAATTGATGGCAAATTCTTTGTAGATGCTACATGTGAAAATGTTTATAATCTTACATTTTTTTCTCTCCCTTTAAAATAGTATGTAACTAAAACAAATTATAGCTCTATTTAAATGTAGGGGGAAGAAAGAGTATGCTTTTGTAAGCCCTTAGTCTTCCCTTAGAGAGTACCCTTGGTTCAGTTCTGCCAACCTTAGCTGTTTTGGCCCACGAGCACAGTGGTAGAGGGAAACTGAATCATGTATATATTTCCCATGGGGTTCCATCAGTGAAAAAAATGTTTAACCCTATGTTTGCCACAAACACAGCCTGTTAGATTATTTAGAGGGGGTTCTGTTTAAATGTTTTCTGGAACCCTTTGTCTCTCTCCTGTCTAGTAATAGGCAAATAGAAATGGTGCCTCACAAACTTGCTCCTTTGATAAGTGTACTTGGTGATCCTAGAAATCAGGATAATAGCATTTCTGAGTTAATACAGCTCAGAATCCCAGTTTCTAGCGAGCACCATATGTAAGACTTGCTTGATGTATGCTTCATTTTTTTGTTTCACTCATGGTATCAATGGTTTCCTCTTTCAGTCTGCTTTCTATTTCCCAATACTGTTGAAAGATGAAGTTCCTTTCCTATTGCCATCACTTACCAAAAGAATAAAAACCATGAGTGTGAGTCTCCTTAGTCTGTGTGAGCAACATCCCCATCCTATAAAGCATCCCATTGCCTTTTATAAATACGATTTTCAGAGGGCCCAGACCTCAAGCTCACATTCACTGCTCTCTCTTCCTCCTGCAACATTGCAGGCGGTGTTCTTCAGGGAGATTTTTAAATAGTTTTCCAAAGTGCAGGTGTCATCATCTCACTCTGAACTAACTTCAGATCGATATGCCAGTAATGTGTCTTACAAATCCTGGTGGCATCCTTTAGCTTGGTCCTTTCTAACAGGCTGTCCTGATTGGTCATTCATTAATACCTTATGATATGAGTACATTCTGCTGAGATGCATCAAAGAATATTCATATTCATTATGGATTTAGATTGAACAAATCAATTCAGTTCTCTTCAAGCATCTCCATTTAGCAACTGCTTGCCATGCTTACACATACTTTGAGACCAATGCTCTGCTTTTGTATCTTGCTAAAAGTTAATAAGGCTTTCAGTAGAGATATTTTTGCTCTAGTACAAAAGTGTTTAAATTTAAAAAGGAACTTTTGCAATATGGGCTTAAACTCTCAGAAAGGGAGAACTCTAATCAGTAAATCTGTCAGTCTGCCAATGGAAAGGGTAAATACCTCAATAAAGTTCCTTTAGAGGACTTCTGTTCCATAAATAATAGCTTGCTAGAATTATTTACTAAACTACTTCATTCTTCTTAATTAGAATTACTATTTGATATTTATAAAACTATGTCTGGGAATGTTTAACCTATTACAATTCCTAAGGAAAAATGTCTTAAATGTTGAATAATGGTAACTCATTTGACTTGCCTACTTTTTTTTTTTTTAAAGAGAAAAGGAGATGGGGAAGATGCAGGATGGCTTTTAACCCCTATGTACTGCTTGTTCACCCAATATATCATACCATTGTGTTAAAAACTACCATAACATCCTTGGTAGTCCTTAGATGTCTATCTGAAGAACTTTTGGAGTGACAGAAATATAGTGCTGAAAAATTCAAATGAAGCACGAATCTTGCTACAGCCCTATCTGTAGTGGGGAAAAAAACCAAAACCAAAAATGAACAATAGCAACAAAAACCAAAACTGCTCTGTAACCTGACCCTACATGAAAGTTTTCTCCACACTCCTTTTCCCTTTTGTTAATCTCCCAATCCTTGCTTCTTTTCTAATGAACTTGATTGAATTACTATTTAGAATGTCCTTTGCCTCCAACCTCAACCACTATGGCATGACTCATGTAGCTAGTGTCAGCGACGTTCTGCTGGACAACTCGTTCACTCCACCTTGTCAGCGAATGGGCGGAATGGTCTCTTTCCGGACCTTTGAGGATTTTGTCAGGTAAGGCATTAGGACTGTGTCTGTACAAGGGAAGCCATGGACTTCTAGTTTTGGGGAATATCACCTTTCTGAAAAATAAAGCTTCCCCTGAAGAGTTATGAGCCAGCCAAAGAGATACAGCCTTCACTGTATATACCCTCAGAGAGATATCTTCTGATTTCTACTCCTCATTGAGACCCTTAGCTTCTCCTTGCAGTATAAAGCCTGGACAGGAAAAAAAGAAAAAAGAAACAATCATCTTTTCCTCAGGAGCTAACAGAAGAAGCTGTCTGCTCTGTGATGAGTGAAATGTCAGGAGAAATTAAACACAACACTAGAGTGAGCCCCGCTAGAGACGATACATCTTTTGATTAAATGCATTCAGCATCTATCTCTTGATGTATACTGATGCATTACCCTAGGGGGAGGGGTAATTACATTGGCCTGTCGCTGCTCCAGTCCCAGGCTCCTTCTGTTAGTTTAAGAGCGATGATGACAGCACTGCACATATCTTACATATGAAAACAAAACAAAATCAAAAAAGCTTTATATCATTTTTAAAAGAAAAAATATATAGGTTTATTAAAGTTTAAACAATCCATCCTCCTAATTTCTGCCACTTGGTGATATTTTGCATGTCATCTCTAGCTATTGGTATTTCTATTCTGCTGACTGTTGAGCACACTGTAGGATAGTTATTCTTTTAGACTAAGCCACCTTGGCAACATTAGTTTCCTGCCACTTGAGTTTTTATTGTGGATGTTTCTCTGGTGATTTTTTTAGGATCTTTGATGAAATAATGGGCTGCTTCTGTGACTCCCCACCACAAAGTCCCACGTTCCCCGAGTCCGGTCATACATCGCTCTATGATGAGGACAAGGTATGGTACTCCCTTTGGAAGACTACTTTTCTCTCTCAGACATAGGGCTTATTTTTTTGTTTTGTTTTGTTATTTTAGTTTTTAAAGACAGAGTTTCTCTGTAGTCCTGCTGTCCTGGCTCTCACTCTGTAGACCAGGCTGGCCTCGAGCTTACAGAGATCCGCTGGCCTCGAGCTTACAGAGATCCACTTGCCTCTGCCTCTCAAGTGTTGGGATTAAAGACGTGCACCACCACAACCATCCAGCTCCAAACATGGACTTGTACTATACTATATCTTTCTGACGTTGGAATAGTACTTTTATACTATGCTCTATTACTTGATTTTGTATGTCTCTTCAAAATACTTTTAAAAATTGGGCTGGAGAGATAGCTCAGTGGTTAAGAACACTGCCTGCTCTTCCAAAGGTCCTGAGTTCAAGTCCCAGCAACCATATGGTGGCTCACAACCATCTGTAATGAGACCTGATGCCCTCTTCTGGCCTGCAGGCATACATGCAGACAAAATACTGAGAAAACTGTATACATAATAAATAAATAAATCTTTTAAAAAAATAATAATAAATGGAGCCAGGTGGTGGTGGTGCATGCCACCAATTACACAGAGAAACCCTGTCTTGAAATATTAAAAAAAATAAATGGATATAAACTCTAAAGGTGGAATTTGACATTTTGTTTTTAAAGGTGTCCTTTTATTAAATTCCTTCTTCTGATTTCTCAGTAAATGAATGTTCTCTTCTTTCCCTCCCTTGTTTTCCCATGTTTTGATAAATCCATCATTTGATAACATGCGAGGAACTATAGTAAATGGGACTATGTTACACAGCTTTCTTTCCCTCCTACAGATTGTTTAACTCCCATTTTGCTGGAGAAACCGTCTCTTTCAAGTTTGTTTCAAGAATTGAAGCTACCTTAAACTCCTGCTCTTGATGTTTTATGTGCTTTATTTAGCTCTGCTGTGACAGTTGGGCAGTAGTTTGAGTGTGCTTTTTACTACTGAGTAGCAAACCAGAATATCCTGTTGTTACTGTTCTGCTAGGTACTGTGACTTATTCCAGTCTTTGTAGCAGCCAGCTTCATAATCTTCTTTGGTTTGTATTCTTGGTTTACAGGTCCCCAGGGACGAACCAATACATATTCTGAATGTGGCTATCAAGACTGATGGTGATATTGAAGATGACAAGCTTGCAGCTATGTTCAGAGAGTTCACCCAGCAAAATGTGAGTCTTTGACTAGGTTAAAGCTGTTGGTAGCTTTTTCCTGCTGGTTGTGTCATAGCCTTTCTTTCATCAGTTTCTACTTGTGAGGTTTTTTTTTTAATTATTATTTTTTTTTTTTGAGACAGTTTTTCTGTATAACTGCCCTGACTGTCCTGGAACCTGCTTTGTACAGCAGGCTGGCCTTGAACTCACAGAGACCCACCTGCCTCTGCCTTCTGAGTGCTTGGATTAAAGGTGTGTGCAACCATGTCTGGTTTACTTGGAAGGTTTTCATTGATTAATTGTCTTTATCATAACTCTCAAGACTATGGCTGGTTTTGCCTACAGGAAGAAAATTCCAAAGTAATTTAATTATCTATAATGAATATCTTTTTTATGATTAGACCTCAGATACTCATGTTTTTCAAAAAGTATGTTTTCTAATCTCTCCTAGAGCTTTAGTTTTGAACATTCATTGTTCAATCTTGAATTCACTGCTGAATATTTCCATTTAGTGGCAAGCTCCATATGTACCCAACTCCATGCAGGTTCTTTCTATGCTGTCTTATTCTCCCCCTCCCCCCAAATATTTGCAATACTTCCAGCTACCTTTTCAGGCTTTTGATGTTGTTGTTGTTATCACTTGAATATATAGCACATTGTTATTAAACTCCATACTCAACACTTAGATTCTCATCATTTTTATTTCTTCTCCTGAGATGTTTTCCTGTCTCTCATGTGCCCTTCCCTCTCCCCCAGTTCTGTAGGAATTATATCAAATTTTTCCTCCTTGGTAGGACTAAGTAGCTAACCTAACTTCATCTTTTAAATCATTACTACTTGATCAGCATACATACATACATACGAGAGACGGTGTCTGTGTGTGTTTGTGTGTGTGCTCGCATACATTTTTTTTTTTTGGCTTTTTGTTGTTGGAGGGATTTTGTTGTTGTTGTTCTGAGACAAGATGTCACTATGTATCCCTGATTACCTAGAATTCACTATGTATACCAGGTTAGCCTCAAACTCACAGAGATACCTTCCTTTGCTTCCCAAGTATTTGAGAGAAGTGGCAGCTTACATCTGTAGAACAATAATAACGTATATTTATAAAGAAATTCTATCTCTATTTGCACTTTTCTACAATCTCACAAGTTTTACATGAGTCAGGAGTTATTCTAGTGTACACATGGAAAACCTCATGTTCTGAGAGGTTAATTAATACTGTTTTATGACCAAGTGGAAGATGCTGGAGCAAAGCCTTTCATGTCAGATCTATAATATTTAGAAAATGTTACCTTTTTATCCTTATAAATTCTAGTTAGGGCAACCGAATAGGCATGTTTAAGACAGTAATGAACAGTGGTGATGGTACTGGGAATAGAAATCCCTGGCCTCCTGTGTACCAGACAACTGCTCTGCTACTGAGCTATACTCATGATATGTGATAGATGTCAAAGTCTGCTCTTAAAACTGCCTTTAATAGACATACCCATGCGTTACATTTGAAGGGATAGCACTGACTGCTTATTATAAAGAACTTAGTAGGTATTTTAAAACTTAATTCAGCACTCTAAAAAGTTAGTGCCCTTGGCATTCATAACAGGTAAAAATACCTAGGGAGAAAATAATGTAGTAATTAATACAAGTAGCATTTACTCTGACACTCTCAGAACAGGTGAACTGATGTTGGAATTGCAGTGGCCAACACAAGGATATTGTTCTTCCAGAGAAGTATGTGGTAACTACGTAAAATTAACCTTTGGCCAGTGACCAAGGTTACCTCAGTGAAGGAGTCCTGATATACATGGCAGTCAGTGAAAGTTTCTGTCTAGATTTTTTTAGATACAAATAGCCTGTATTTGATTGTGTTTTTACAATTTTAGGCTTTTTGTTTTTCTAAGACCTAAGATTGCATACCCTTATGCAGTGATCTAAAGAGTTTCCTTCATTTTCATACACTAAGGCAAAGGGAAATCTGGTGTCTTTGCCTAAGGCATTAAGAAGGGTCAAGATAGAATGCTAACACTAGGAGCCTAGAGAAAGCATCAGATAAGATGTTTACCTTGGAAGATTTGCTATGTTCATCTACATATTTTTAAAATCGATGTGAGAAGAGGAGAGAAAAGCAATTTTGAAAAAAAAACTACAGTAATAATTTATTTTGTTTTTCACTTCATAATCATACTTTTAGCAGTTTAGAAAAAGTTTTTTTTAAAGCACACATTAAACTATCAAATAGGTTGATCCAAATTGTCCAAATAATCTTCTAGTCCCAGCATGTCTTTTTTTCTCTCATAGAAATTAGGATCATATATTTGTAAATGACTTGTAGAGGAGATTGAAGCAGTCAGTGTAAATGGAGTTTCTCCAGGTGATGACGCCTAATCGCTGGGTAATAGCTGTGGACTTGCTGTGAGACCTGCATTATTACAATGTAATCAGAATCCTGTTGCTCTGCTGTTATTGTCAGCCACTTGTGGAATTTTAAAAGCAATAACAATTTTGATTTTAAATCATGGCATTATTAAAGTTATTTTCTTCCCTTGCCGAACATAGGTATTGATGCTTGTCTTTGAAGGCCTCGGCTGTAGTGGAATTCTTTGTTGGTGTCTGAAGTGTTTCTATTGCTCGGCATACTGAGAGCATCTCCACATTGCCTTTCTTTTAGCACATTTTATTTTTATTGTAATGTCAGTATTTGTTTACTTATACTGAAGAGTATGATGACAGTATGGATAATTTTTAAATGTGTTAGACTAATGTTTACTTTTATTTGACCTAGGAATTTATCATGAAAGTTTGTCTATAGAAAATAGATTTTTCCTATTAGATTTTGCTTATAGTATCAATAATAACAATGTTTTTTACTTAGTAATATCATAGCAGAAATCTAGAAACGGGGGGAAAAGGTCTAGACACTTGCTTCTTTATAAGAATAAAATTTGGAATTGAAAAAAACAAAACCCTGACAAGCATAATGGTGCACACCTTTAATCTCAGCACTCAGGAGCCAGAGGCAGGCAGATCTATGAGTTTGAGGTCAGCCTGGTCTACAAAGTGAGTTCCAGGACAACCAAGGCTATGCAAAGAAACCCTGTCCTGGAAAAACAAAAAATAAAACATAAAACACAAAAAATTATATATCATCCCCACCCTACCCAAGACAGGGTTTCTCTATGTAACAGTTCTAGCTGTCTTAGAACTCGCTATGTAGACCAGGCTTGCTTCTAATTCATAGAGATCTACTACCACTACCTGGCCTATATATTATCTTGAATGTTAAGATTTGGAGACCAGCAAGATGTCTCAGTGGGTAAAGACACCTGCTAGCAAGCCTGATGACCTGCTTTCAATCCCCAGGACTCACACCCATATAGACACAAACACATGAGTAGATAAATGTAATTTTTAACTTTATTGGGTGTGTGTGAGTGTTTTGCCTGCATGTATGTTTGTGTGCTATATTCATATATATGGAAGCAAGAAGAGAATGTTGTATACCCTAGGGCTGGAGTTATGGTTGGTTATGATCTGCTATATGGGTGCTGGGAATCAAAGCTTTGTCCCCTGAAAGAACTGCCAGTGGTTTTAACCAGACCCATCTCTCCAGCCTCAAAAAATGTAATTTGAATGATTAAAAAAATGATTTGTTTATAAACTGTTAGTTCATGTTATATAGCTAGGAATGTAATCCAACTGCAGTTTTACTGAGGGCTATAAAAGTCTACATATCTTTTTCTCTGTATTATTCATGAATTCTCCCAAGTAATTTAGTTTGTGGGATTTCTTTCCTGCTTATTACCATGTAGCTCCTTTGTGAGGACATTTAAAAACATTTAAAATCTACTATTTATTTGTGTTTTGAAGCAAACAAACAGTACAGAACTGAGGAAAGCTTAGGTTTGGGAGTTCATGACTCATAAGGCTATCTTGAAACCACTATCCTCTTTTGACTTAAAACATCTTGTTTACTTATACCAAGTGGAGCTAAGAATAATATCAAGTTTAAAAGTCTTTTAAACATTGGGTATTTTGTTGTTGTTGGTTTTTGTTTTTTTGAGACAGGCTTTCTCTGTACCTTTGGAGCCTGTCTTGGAACTAGCTCTTGTAGAGCAGGCTGGCCTCGAACTCACAGAGATCCACCTGCCTCTGCCTCCCAAGTGCTGGGATTAAAGGTGTGCACCAGCACCGTTCGGCTTAAACATTGTATTTAACAACCATCTTTTTTCCTTTCTTTTCTTTTCGTTTTTTTTTTTTTTTTTTATGTCAGCACTTGCTTTAGCCCAGGTTGTTTTTGAAGTCATGATCCTTCTCCTGTGTCCTCCTGGGTGTTGGGATTACAGACATGTACCACCGATCCTGGTGGCTTTTTATTTATTTACAAATTAAAAAATAAATAAATAAATAACATGTTTTTATATATACACATATATATATAATTGTATGCATGTGTGTTTTTTTCTGTTAATGGAGATGTGCACATAAGTGAAGGTGCCCACAGAAGGTAGATTTGACTTTACAGATAGTTGTGAGCTTCCTGAATTGGGTCCTTGGGAATAGAATTCTAGTCCTCTAGAAGAGAAATATGTCTTAATTGGGTGCCTTCTCTCCATAATATTTTTATTAATTCCTCAACTATTTTAGAAAATCTGTTTTGATCATATTCATCCACATCCAGACTCATCTCATTTCCACCTCACGTCACTTCCCACCCAACTCTTGAGTTTTCTTCTTTTTTTTTCCCATTAAGTCCAATTTGTGTTGCCCTACAACTCTCCTTGGAATGAGGCTGGTCCTGAAGTTATTCAAGCTACTAGGGCTCACATCATTAAAGAAAATTGACTCACAAGAGACAGGTCTTCCCACCTCAGTTAATGCAATCAAGATTACCCCCCAAACAGGGGATGGAGAGATGACTCATCAGTTAAAAACACTGCTCTTTCAGAGCATTTGGGTTGGATTCCCAGAACTCATAGGACAGCTCACAACCTTCTTTAAACTCCAGTTCCAGAAGAATTGATGGCCTTTTCTGACTTCCTTTGGGCACTGAATATATGTGATTCACAAAGATACACTTAGGCAAAACACCCATAACACAGAAAATAATAGTAAAATCAACTTTTTTAAAAAAATTATCCCATATAGACATGCCCACAAGGGCAGTGGTGGCACCCACCTTTAATCCCAACACTCAGAAGACAGAGGCAGATGGATCTCTTGACTTTGAGATTAGCCTGGTCTACAGAGTGAGTTCTGGGACAGCCAGGGCTGTTACAAAGAGAAACCTTGTCTTGAAAAACCTGAACCAAAACCAAAACAAAACAAAATAAAAAAACCAAAACCAAGCAAACAAACAGACCTGCCAACAGACCATCCTGATCTAAATAATCCCTCATTGAGACTCTCTACCTGTATGATTCTAGATTGTCATGTAAACAGTTAGCACTAAGCATCCCAGTATGTTTTACCTGGAGGTCAACTACCTCTAAGAGTTCATATAACCCTTGCTTCTCTGCAGAGTTCTCTTTCCCATCCCTTCCCTCCTGATCAATAGACCCTCTATTCCTTAATGTTTAATCCCAGGAGCAATGAAGATTCTGAGATGAGGTCTTTATCCCAGAAAGGGTGCTTATTCCAGTTAGAGTCTTGGGTTTTTTGTTTGTTTGTTTGTTTTTGTTTTGTTTTGTTTTGTTTTGTTTTTCAAGACAGCGTTTCTATGTAGCTTTAGAGCCTGTCCTGGAACTAGCTCTTGTAGACCAGGCTGGCCTCGAACTCACAGAGATCCGCCTCCCTCTGCCTCCCGAGTGCTGGGAATAAAGGCGTGCGCCACCACCGCCCAGCTCCAGTTAGAATCTTGTGAAGACTAAGTAAGGTAAAATTTGGTTGCCATCTATCTTACATTTTATGTTTGTTCACAGAAAGCTACTCTGGTTGAGCATGGGATCCGACGACTTACGTTCCTGGTTGCTCAAAAGGTACTGACATTTGAATTACATCTGTCTAGTGTTTATATTGCCACCACATTTTTTGGGTTTCACTTTTTTGTTTTTTTGTGACAGGATTTCTCTGTGTAACGAACAGCTCTAGCTGTGCTAGACCTCTGTAGACCAGGGTGGCTTTGAACTCATGGAGATCCACATGTCTCTGCCTCGCCAACATCTGAATGCCGTCATATTTTTAAAGATAAGAAATAGAGTTACAATAGAATGTTATTTATAGATTCGATGTAAAGAAATAACTATTTCTCTATAAATTTAATTTTTAAAAGACTTTTGATAATTGGGATTCTGGGAAGGAATTTCTAAACTCATCTGTTTTTAGTATTTTTACTAATTGATAGTTTCTGCTAATTTATTCTTCTCTTTCCATTTTTTTTATGTGAAAGGATTTCAGAAAACAGGTCAACTGTGAGGTGGATCAGAGATTTCATGTAAGTAAAGGTATCAACTATCAAAGGTTTTATCTTTGCCACTGATTACTTAAGCAGAATATAGCTGAGTTGTATGAAAGGGTTATACTTGAGGATCATCCCTGTAAAGTATGGGAATGACTTTTTAATTCTACCTAATATTCCAGCGTAAGTTTCTTCTTCTTTTAAACACTACATTGGAAGTCTCAATATAACTCTGAGCTGTAGATAAAGATGAGAGTATACATTGCCTCTGTTGAATAAGAAGTAGGAACTCACCAGACTTTTCCCCTGTGCACACAGTGAGTCAGTAAGAAAGCAGTACCAGTTACTCTTGAGGTCTTAGTTTCTACTAAAAATGGATCCAAGTTCTGATACCAAGAAACCTCGGTTCTGAAGACCAGTAACTTATTGCTTAAAATGTTTTTGTAGAGGTCAAGTTGCAATTTTGTATGTTAATTCCAAGAGCAGGAATAAATAAATATAAGGTTTTATTGGAAGGAAAGTTAAGCTAATAGTAACCATCTGAACTTTAGTTTACACTGAGATCATAGCCAGTATGAAGATAGTGATTAAGACCAGAAACCTAGCCTATATTCATGATATCAGTCAAAATGACTGATTGTAGTCAAAATGTTTCATTACAGATTGCTTCTTTGTAGCCTAGTAAGATTCCGAGAGTGTTAGGAAGTCTTGGTTTTCCTGAAGAAATTTTTACTGTTCTTGTTGTTGCTATTTTTTTATTGTAGCAATTCAAACAATTAAGCTGTTATTCAAGTACTGTTCATTTTTAATAATATAATAAAATAATAATTTTAATAATAATAGTGAGCATTGTTAAAAATGAGCAGGAAACATTTTGAGTTCTGGAAGGAGCTTTCTAAACTAAAGGCATTTGATATTTTGTTTTCCCTTGTGCAGTCACCTTGCTGATCTATTTAGTCTATAGAGAAGCGAGAGGGCCTCCCCTGCAAGCTAACAGCTAAGATTTTTCTGAAATTCTTTAGGAAATATAGTGGACTACACAACTCCCTTGTGCTATTGATGTCAGGAAATCCAGCAGAGTTCAGGTATATATCAATCAATAACTTCAGACAGGAAACTGGAGTCAGTGGAGAAGTATGAGGAGCTTAGAGAGAACCCTGGGGTTTTAGGAAGAAAAATCAGAAGCTTATGGAATAACATTGATACTTGGGGATAGAATATGAGTGTCCATGAATAAACACCGTGGCTGGTAGATGCTCTCAGAATTAAAGTACACATACCACAGAGCGAGGCCTGGACATGCGTCAGAATTGGGCTAGGCTCCTAAGTATTTGCTAAGCTCACGTTTTATCACCAATATTGGATTAATAGCATATTATTAAATAGATTGACATGAATTTATAAAATTATTTTACTTTTTGCTAAGAGTGCATAAAGTATCATAATGTGTATAGTACAATGACTGCTTTTCTATAATCATTCCATGGTCAGATAAAACTGTCCCCTAAAATTTTCAGAAAGCCAAAATTCTTTGATATCACTAACATTTTTATTTATATATATATATATGAAACTCATACCAAATATAAAAACAATAAAGCCACAAAAGCAATAGCAAAAAAATTCTTATTTCCAAATCTGTATCGTGTCCTAGAGTCTATCTAACTGCTTTAATTTTTTATCTTCCTGCCGTCCTTATATTTCTGAATTTAGGTTGCATAGGGATGTTTACAGACCAAATCTACTAGTTAATGAGGCTAACAGGGTGGTCTTCCAGCTGTTATTGTCCAGTTTTCGTTTATAGTAGCATCAGGTAGGAAATCAGGAGATTATAAATGCCTTCATTTTTCATTAGTGTATTAAAGCCTGCTTTCGAGCCAAGTGAACATTTACAATTTAGTCATGGGCTGAATTTGCTTTAAGGAATGAGATGCTTTCAATCATTATTTCTTAGAAATGATGATTGGGTTTGTAGGGACAATGACAACTATTACTGAACCTCTAGGGAACCTTGGCAGAACTGTACAAGTTCAGGACTATAGTCCTGGTGCTGCTCTGAGTTTTTCCGATGGTGGTAGCTTGCCAATCATGAAGAATGCTTAGCTTCTGTCATGTTGTCTGATACGTGCTTGGCCCATAGTTAGTGTAGTGTGAAAAAGAGGAAGCTTTCCAGGAGTGTTAGAGATGAATCTCTTGATCTCGCTGGCTTCTTGGTAATCCACGGTGATGTAATGTAGCTCCTTCTGAACTGAGGATGTGTCCATGTGTGGCAAGGAGAAGAGAAAGGTTACCAAGTTTTGTTAAGAACAACATTGGTTTGTGTGGAGTGAAACAAACTGCTCTTCAAAGTCATGGATGTTTTGTACTGCCCTGGAACCATGAGACAAATAAGAGCCAGACAAAAGGAGGGATTCGTGGAGTGCAGGCGTACTGTGAGGTCTTTATTCTGATGCCAGTGAAGTCCATAAGCATCTCAGTACTGTATTGTGTGATCATGATTGTCCCAAGAAAGCTGGCCACTGATATGTCTGCTGCTGCCTTGATTGCTTGACTTTATACACAGACTCTTACTCTGAAACAGCTATTATGCCAGCAGTAAAAACACTGGGTTTGGAATCTGTTTTCATAGCCATGTAATTAAGTCGAGTCTCCTTAATGTGAAGCAAAGAACAGTTTGAAATTAATGTTATAATAGGAAGTTGGAGGAAAAACAAGTCTGTCCTTTTAAATATATATGTTGCATTTTTTAAAAAGGAAAAGAACCCTGAAAAGAAACAAGATTTCTTAAATTGTTTTTTGTTGGCTTGGGGTTTTTTATTGTTGTTGTTTTCTTTCTTTTTCTTTGTGTGTGTGTGTGTGTCTGTGTTGAGGGGAGGGAGAGGCAACAGGGTCTCACTCTGTAACCTCAATCCCGCAAGTACTGCAACTATAGACATATGCCACCCTGCATAACCTTATAGCTTTGGCTTTTGAATTTCTCTGTTAAGTTGCAGTTAGTTACACTAATAGTTTAGATCTTAAATTCCAAAATGTATAGCAGAAAGAGCTAATTGGTATATATTATGCTTTTTAAAATTTGA
Organism: Ondatra zibethicus; assembly: GCA_004026605.1. Lineage (NCBI taxonomy): Eukaryota > Metazoa > Chordata > Mammalia > Rodentia > Cricetidae > Ondatra > Ondatra zibethicus. The sequence continues at coordinate 3,526 of PVIU01008144.1, read as the reverse complement.
TTCCTCTTTATTTTCTTTTTTTTAGCAAAGATATTTTCAAGGATATTAAAAACGTGTGTTTTTACTGTTTCTTCCTCTCTTTTAAAACAAAAACTTAAGGTCCAAATACTGTGACAGGATTCTAAATCACACGCATAGTTTGTGTTTTGTTTTCTTTTTGTGGGTGGGCTCTAATGGTTTGTGGGATTTTAAAAATTGCCACAAATCTCTCGAGCTAGTTGTCCTTTTCACAATTGCTTACGTGTGAGTGACTCTCATGTAAGGTGAAGTATTTTAGATTGTTTAGGCCTTGAGGGACGAGATTCCTATCCTAAACAGTTATCATGGCTCACAGTTAATAGTTTGCACTTCTTTTCTTTTTCCAAGGTAGTTAGTTGTTTACTAGTAGACTAACTAGCTAGGTTTGGTTAGGGTTTTGTTTTAATTACAGTCTATATAATTTGTTCTCAGCATGTTGAGGTAAAAGAGAATTGCACCAGCAAGCTCCCAATTTCTTCATCTCATTAGGTTTTTAACACGATTATTAGTATCATAATCAGCTATGATGCTTTCTCTTTCAGGTTTTTACATTCTCTGATTTGCAGGGTGTCTTGATTGGCTAATTTAGGCAAATTATTTTGATTGTCTTGATGATGGTTGGCTGATTAGAACACAGCAGGGGTATAATTTCTTCCTGAGAAATGTTGCATTCTTTTGTTTTGTTTTGGCTTTTTTTTTTTTTTTGGTACCAGAACACTAAGAGGGCCTTCTTTGTGTACATTCAATTATGATATTTGTCCATAACACTAGAGCATGCCTGGAAAGCAATTACATTAGTGATGGAATAAGCAGGAATGCTGTTAGTGGGAAAATTGGCAGCATGGAAATGAGGTGAAATGCAGGAAGTTACTAAAACTGTAGGATCATAATTTTTTTGTTGTTGTTTTGTTTTTGTTTATGATTTTTCGAGACAGGGTTTCACTGTGTAACTGCCATGGCTGTCCTGGAACTTGTAATGTAGACCAGGCTGGCCTCAAACTCACAGTTCTCCTGTCTCTGCTCCCAAGTGCAAGGATTAAAGGCCTACACCACCATTCCTGGCTTTGTTTTTTTTCCTGATGTTTTGGAGTAATTTGTTTGCCTTCTGAGTGCCAACAGTTGACTTTTTATGAAACCCTTCAGACTTCTGGTCTCCCAAAGAATGTATTAATATTCCTGCTTTCCTTTTTATGCAGACATTTCCTGCCAACCCTATTGTAAATGTTCTGAATTTCAGTGTATCAAAAATCTCCTCAGAACTTGGAGGAGGTTTATTTCCATCACCTCAGATACCTTCTCAGCTCTCTGTGACAAAAGTAGGCATTTGTTGTTTGTTATTGAGGGGCTATTTTTTGGTTGTTGTCTTAGTTTTTGTTTTTTTGAGACAGGGTCTTACTATCCTGGAACTCACAGAATTCCATCCACCTGCATCTGATTCTGTCCTAGGATTAAAGGTGCACTGCCACACATAATGAAAGTGTTTTTTTTACTTGGGAGGCAGAAGCAGGCGGATCTCTGTGAGTTCGAGGCCAGCCTGGTCTACAAGAGCTAGTTCCAGGACAGGCACTAAAGCCACAGAGATACCCTGTCTCGAAAAACAAAACAAAACAAATGGAAAGTGTTTTTTTAAATTGGTAGTTTAACTCTTTCTTGTCACCTTACAGATATTTCACACTTTGCCAAAAAGTAGCCCTTTTACTATATGCAGTGAAGGTATTGCCATTTAAACTGTTTGATTTTCCTTTTTTTTTTTTTTTTTTTTTTTTTTTGGCTTTTTGAGACAGGGTTTCTCTGTAGCTTTGGAGCCTGTCCTGGATCTTGTAGACCAGGCTGGTCTCGAACTCACAAAGATCTGCCCGCCTCTTCCTCCCAAGTGCTGTTTGATTTTCATGCCTACAATTTTGATTAATTGACTTGGTAGAAAAGAGCACTTCTATATAAAAAATTGTTATTAACTACTGTTTTGTTTTTTAATAAAAATGGGACAAATGTATGCCAAAATGACATATTAGTACCTCCTCATTTCAGCAGATAGAAAAGTGTGTGCTTAAATGTTATCTTACGATTTTACTGACTTTTTTCAAGAAAAACCCATGGAATGATTTGTTTCTCTTTCTTTTCATTATGTTTTACTTTTAGGTAATAATCTGGAAGCTAGATCTCTCTAGAATAAAACCAGAACTAGACTATGTGAAGTTCAGAGTATATAATCTACTGACCGCTTTATATTCCTCTGTAGTGCTGCAATTAAAGACATGGACCACTGCTACCCAACCTCTATGGCTAACTAGTGTAATTGCTGGGGTTTAAGGTGTGTGCTACCACTGCCTTGCCTGTATGGCTTGTAATATGCTTTATATTATAATAAACAAAAAACTGTTTCACATTCTTAAAGACATATGCTGGAGCATTGTCTGTCTTTATTTGTACAAGTATACTCATTCCTTTAACTGCTAGCAAATGTGTGATTATTGAACCAGCCTTTTCCAAAATCAAAGCAGTTTCCCATTGAAAATCTGAATAGGTATCAGTGGTGATGTACATATTTTAGTTTTCCAAATTCTACAAATTGGAACACATCCATTTGCCAGATTTTATTCCTTTGAGTCCCCTTTGGGTTATTTTCTGAAGGTAATGGTGTTTAGTTATATAAAGAATAAGTAGGACATTTTCTTATAATTTCCTTGGCTTGTTGCCATGTGATAGAAAAGACTTTTTATTAACCTTTGCTATTGACATGATGTTTTTTGTGAAATTCTGAGACCTTGAGCACATTTCCAATCAATAATTGATTGATTTCTGCATTACCTTGTGTTAGAGGACCTGGCAGACCCATATGGGATCTATGTGTGTTATGTTTATGGGATGATTCCTATTCCTGATTGTATCTTGTATTTGAATAAATAATAATGTCAATTCTGTGACATCTGGTATAAATTCAGTGGTTTCAATATGCAAAACCACTCTTTCTGCATATTGAGAATCAGTAACTTACATTGAGAGATTCTTTAAAATTCCTTAGTACCATGAGAATAGCATATAATTCTGACTCTTGGACAGAATCATAATAGCTTTGATCCACTTTACTTAAAATTTCTGATTTGTAACCTGCCTTTCCTGACTTAATTTGCATCAGTATAGATTGTAGGCTCTAGTTATTGGTGTGTCCTGTAAAATTCAAGGAAGGATCCAGCTAGTTCTCTTTATAAGTTGAATTCTCTTGCTTTTGTGATAGTTGTTGCTAATCTCTCCCAAAATATTACTGCATGCTCTTTGCCAGGGTTCACTTTCATCCCATAATTTGACAATTTTTTTTTCTTTTTTTTCCATACATTGTTTTGTTTTATTTTTTCCATTCAAAAACATAATTAAAGAAATAAAATTTTTACCTTTCTTCCCCTTCTCCCGGTCCCCTCCCACTACCTCCCCACCCCTCCTCCCTCCCCCTTCTTCCTTGAAAGAGGGCATGGTGCCCTGCCCTGTTGGAAGTCCAAGGCCCACCCCCATC
>PVIU01008143.1:0-85682 GCA_004026605.1 Ondatra zibethicus | reverse complement strand
TAGCCACCGTAGCCACCGCTTCACCCACAAGGCTCTTCAGGAAGAATGGGAAAGTCTTTGCTGCCTCTGGGGATTACAAGTGAATAGAGAACATGCTCCAAGGTGGAACCCTGCATTTTCCTGATTCACTGCACTGGCTTCACATCCCCTTCCCTGCTGCTGCTTGCAGACTCCGGCCTTGGCTCAGGCACCATAGAAGCTGCTGTATAGTCAGGTCGTCCCTCTCCATCTAGACTTCTGGAGGGCAGTCTCGCTTCTTTCAGTCTTTTGTTTCTCTCTGCTACGCCTATCAGTGTAATCCACCCAGAAGTCACTCAATAAACTCTTGACGACAGGCTAGTGCTGAGAATTTTACACATCAGTAGGTGATGGCTTTATATCATTAGCCCCCAACTTATAAATCAGCAGGAGTTCAAATGTTGATTTCAAAGAAGGTCCTTGTGGGGCATATTTCTCCATGGAAACAGCTGGGGTTTAGGTTGCCAGGGCTCAGTTCTCAGAATGCCCTTACATATTCATCTGCCCTCTTACTGAGCGCTATCATTTGTCTCGGGTCTCCCATCAAACTGGCAGTGCTCAAATAACTAAATCATGGAATCAAAAGGAAGAGTACAGATGTAATTACCTGTGATCGTGGTCCCTGGGAACCACTCCTTAGAAGGCTGTGTATGTTACGGAGCAAAGGGCTTATTTTAGACGCCCCCAGACTATAGAACACATTTGGGTCTGTAAATCTACCTTAATGATCATTTGTTACAGCAACATTAACTCCTGCCTGCAGATTTTTCATCTTATTGGTTGTATTCTCTTAGTGTGTATGTATGCAGAGCCAGGTAATAGTCTATGCACTAGGTTCATTAACACCGGAGAGCCAAGGAACCATTTCCGTTCATCAGTTAAAATGTGCATGCTTTTGTTTTTCTTTTATATTAAAATATTTTTCATGGTTTTCAATTTCAATTATTGTTTGAGCCACTCCAGGGTTTCCCAAACATTTACACACACACACACACACACACACACATCTATTTATATTTTACTTATTTTTTTCCAAAAGAGTAAAAGTTAAAGACACCAGGCTGACTATATACATATTTTGTTTGTAACATATACTTACTTTAAATGTCTCTTGGTACTAAAAACATTTACTAGCCACTAAATAAATAATAAAAAATAGCTGTAAAAAGAAAAGCTCAAGGCCCATTAACCCAGTACTTGAGAATCCATGAGGCCAGCATAGGGTATACAGTGAGACACTGCCTTAAAAAAACAAAAAGCAGGGCTGGAGAGATGGCTCAGTGGTTAAAAGCACTGATTGTTCTTCCAGAGGAACTGAGTTCAATTCCCAGCAACCACATGGTGGCTCACAACCATCTGTAATGAGATCTTGTGCTCTCTTTTGTCCTGCAGGCACACATGGAGGCAGAATGTTGTATGCATAATAAATAAATACAATCTTTAAAAAAAAACCAAAAAGCAAAATCTATAGCTGCTCAAAAGTGGAGAAGTCTAAGGGCTGGGGCTACGGCACGGTGGATAAAGCACTTGCCCTGTGGTCACGGCTCTTGTCACTGACTGAACACCCCGATGAAGGCCACTTCAGGGGGAGGGTTTATTCTGATTCCCAGTTCCAGAGGGACAGAGTCCATCCTGGTGGGAAAGGCACTGCAGCTGGTAGGGAGCGGGAGGCTGCGGGCAGCACATTACATTCACACCCGAGAAGCAAGTGGTGAAGAAAAAGTGGGCCTGGCCATAAACCCTAGGTCTACCCTCAGAGGTGTGCTTCCTCCAGCAATGCTCTACAGCATCTACCACCTACCTGCTGAGAGCCGTGCGTTCAAACACGGCAGGTGAGCCTATAGGGGTGTTTCAGGTTGAAACCGTAACACCGTGAAAGCACGAAGAGCTGAGTACAAATTCCCTGAACCCAAGTAAAAGCAGGATGCAATAGTATAACCTGTGATCTCAGGGCTCCTACGGTAAAATGGGAAGAGAATCCTGGAAGCTCATAGGCCAGCAAGTCTGTGCACAAAGAAGTCAACAACAAAGGCCATCTCAGGCAAGGAGACTGATCTGCACATGCATGTCATGGAAGTGTGGACTTGCATTCGTACACATGAATGAACTCATCCACACACAGTAAGAGGAAGTCTACAGATACTTTCTCAATGGGCAAGAAGTTTTCAGTGGCTCAGAGAGGAGGTCAAATGCCCTTAAGAGCATGGAATCTCTATGTCCAGCCGTCAGAGCCTGCTGAAGCAGTTCCAGATGACAGTGTCTACTGTCCAGGGTAGGAGCTTCAGGCAGGGTAGCTGTTATGTCATCTGTACACTGTATACCAAAGGGCATGCACACAATGCTGCCCATAGCACTGTTCCATGTACCATCATCCCAGACACTGTTAACTTAGAAAGCTGCATCTTGCGAGAGCCTTCCCATCCCATAGCATATCCATAGAAAACTAAACTGCATCTTGCGAGAGACTTCCCATCCCATAGCATATCCATAGAAAACTAAACAATTTTCCAGCATGATGATCAAGATGTCTTTTTCTATCTCTGTGCCAATGCAAAGGTTCTATCTATATACTCTGGGAGCTTTAGAGGAGTTGGCAAGCAAACAGGAGCATCTCGCCACAATCCAACCTGCTCTGTGCATCATGCACTAAATGAGATGTACTCCCCCACATCTTTTGGAATTCACGTAACTGCCTTTCTAACCCAAACCAGCATTAACAGAGAGTGAAGAGATGTCAGGTTAATGGCTGTTAAGTGTGGCAAGTGTCATCACACTCGCATCACATCTGCCTGTCAGCAAAAGTTATGACTGAGCCAAGAAACAGCAGACGCCTCCCTCGTCACACCCCTTAATAACTCCACATAGCTTACCCTTGATTGACTGGGGCGATCCTCTCATGCAAAGTTACGGATAACCAGATATTCTTGTTGTTAACACTCAGATTATGTCCTTTGGAGTCTAATGCATATCTGTTTGCTCCCCATTGCAAGGACTGTGATCGTCAACACAGCAATTAATCACTGCTCCTACCCACCATTTCTTGGCAATTCAGATGCTGTTCTGCTTTCAGGTCTAGTCAGGGATGGGAGGGCCATTCTGTAGAGGCAGAAGCATGTGAGGTGGTCCAACAATGCGCTGTGTTCCAGGAGACTCTTCCAAGTAGGCCTTTTAAACTTGTCCTTGAAAAATGCTTACATGCAGTGGGGCTTGAGACTAACAGGTTTTGTGTCAGAGTAGAGCTGGCTTAATTACCACACCACTCTGCAGGGCAGATCTGTGGCATCAGGGCTGCTGCTTTCTCTCCTGTGGCACGTCAGTCATCATCGACGGGTCACAGCCCAGGGATACATTTGCTAACGTCTCTGTTTTAAACTCCTAGTAGACAGGGTCAGAGGAGCCCCTCCCCAGCCCAACCTGCCATCTCCCCTCAGCATTAACCCAGTGCGACAGAGAGGCCAGGTCACTCATGACCCATGATAAATATAACCAGGAGCTAATCCTGTTTTAGTGGATTTCATGAACTGTCATGGCCAACAAGTGACCAAGGCACCATTATCTTAGTAATATTCTCAGTCCACCACGCAAAGTCGTTCCATTTGTCTAGGTTACAATGAGCGCTATCTGCCAGCGTTTCCAGAAACGATCATGTGCCAGACACGGTTAGACACTAAATGCCATCATCCATCCCTATGACCTTAGAAAGATCCCAAAGGGACAAAGGGAGCTGGAACCAAATGTTATCACAGGTTCTAGAAGCTTTCCCTGGGAACTGGAGGTGGCACCGGAAGCCGCTCTGTCTCCTAGAGTTCCATCACTGTACTTGCTTCACTGTCCTACAAAGCTCCATTTGTTGTGACTTAGCGCCGTGAAGGATGATCCACATGATCTTGCATGGTGGGCATCTGAAATGCTGCCGAGACACAGTGGGTGTTTAGCCTGTGGAAGGGAAGCTCTTGTCTAGTAGTTCCAATTCATGCTCGACAGCGAGCAGATGATCTAGTGACCACTAGAGGTTATTATGTCAATAGCAAGCACTGGGCAGGCCAGCCAGACTATAGGCCAGGGCCATGGCAGCTCTAAGGAGTTGTGTCTTTGTGTTCTGCAGTTGTATTGCTGCCTTCCCCTGTCTCCTGCACTGAACTATGCTTGGGGAAATGCTTGGTCAGTGATGAATGAAGGCTCTCTGCAGAGGTCTCTAGTAATCAGAGCATTGACCTGAGACAAGGGACAAGGAGCCATATTCAGAAATGCCCTGACTCCCTTGAGCAGTTTCTGCATGGGCTGCTACAATGTTTGTTAATGCAAGAATGCCTGTACTCAAAGAACAAGTGGCTGACACTAAGTGACAGTGTATATAAGCACACTGCCAAATTTCGAGGTTGCAATACTCACAGCAAATGCTAGCACTCTGGTGAGATTCTTTGTACTCTAATCTTTGTGAAGCTCACTCTACCATCACATAGAACTTGCTGTCCCTGCCCGGACCTGAAAGGTATGACCCCTTTACCTGCTCTCAGCATCTCCTCCCCTCCAGCTTTCTTCACCATTGTCTCTGCTCACATTCTTAAGAGGATGGTGGATGGCCTCTCTGCACAACCCCAGGGCCCTACATGTCTGCCCCTGACTACCTGGGCTCATCCTGACCCACACACAAGACCACGAGTTACACCTCTGCTCGTCATTCTGTCTCCAGTACGGAACCCAACCTATTGCTATGTGAGCCGCACAGAAGCCTGGGCACATGCCCAGACACCCCAGAGTCATCCTAAACACCCTCCCTCTACCACGGCCAGGCTCTCCTCACTCTACCTCCTGGGTCTTTCTTACCTGGTACGTGTTGATCCTGTACCACTCACACTGGTAACTGTACCGTGTCCCCACACTGCTCTCTCCATCTGCCCCGCAGGCCTCCCCAGTTTACCTCTTGTAACATTTCTGAAGGGAAAGCCTCTCCCCATGCTCCCACAAATTAGACATCACTTCTTCCAGAAGCCTTTCTGACTACTCCACAGCATCTGTTATTTCCTCTAGGGAAACAGGGCACATGCTCCTCGTGTTTCTCTACCAGGAACAACTCGGAAGGGCCCACTTCTCCTCTGAGCCATCCATGGTGTCTAAGGACTCTCTGGATTTCTGTGGTGGTCTGCTTTCTTGGGTAATAGTTGATAGTCATCTCCCCTTCCTCTCTGATAGCCTTTTCATGTGACTACATTAATCTAGCTTGGGGTAGATCACGTAAGTCAGAGATGAGTTTAGGGAGAGGAAGTGTCCTAATCCTCTCCAGGGAAACATGAGGGGAAGCTGACTAGTGGGCGTCAAGTGGTGACTTCATCTTAAAGGAGAGGTACATGGCAAGTCATTCTTTATTCTGTGTTGGCGCTGGCATGAGAGGTTGGAGCTGCTCTGTGAAGTATGAGAAGAGATGTCTGGTACTCCGAGGACAGAGTTACAGAAGAAAAGAGCTTGATCCTGCCTTGCTCGGCTGTGTCAGTATACGGAAGCCAGATTACACACAGACTGACTTTCTCTCTCCTGCTGGCCTGGATAGTGTTTTTCACATCCTGTTTGTCTTTGAGGTATTTGGGTGAAAACCCTTCCTGCTTCCTTTAGACTGTGGGCTCATAAAGGGCGGGTTTGCACTTGATGTATTTTAATTTCTCCCTAAGGCTGGTGGTTTATCTTACCCTGAATCTGAGTGAAAAGTCACCTTGCTTATGCAGTCTTTTTTAAAAATTTATTTTATGTATATGAGTGCTCTATCCAAATATGTAACTTTATGCTAAAAGAGGGCATCAGATCCCACTATGGACGATTGTGAGCCACTGTGTGGTTACTGGGAGTTAAACCCGGATCCTTTAGAAAAAGAGCCAGTCCTCTTTCTTAACCACTGAGCCATCTCTCCAGCCCCTATTGTTCAGTCTTAAATTAAATGTAACTCTACTCTGAAGATTATCCTTCTTTAGGCTGACTTTATTTTCTAATGTTCAACATAGGAAGAAAATATAAAAGTCCCATGATCTATTCTAGGAGCAAAACCTGTCAGCCTACCCTGATATATTCCATCACACTGAGCACACAATTGTGCAAAGTGCACACTCACAATGTTTGCTAAATGAATAATCTAACTTGCCTCTGATGAGTCAAGAGCACTTAAGAATTTTACAATATTCTAGGGTCATAACAATGAATAACAATCTTCCACAAATTATGCTAAATATATCCTGGTTCCTAGAACATCACTAGAAGGTTCTAGGCCCTCCCTAGAAATAAGTTTCTGTTTGTTCACAGGAGAGGCTCCATATGTGATGCTGAAGCTTTAAACAGAAGTAGAGCTGGGCATTGTACTGTGAAGCAGAAACTGGATGCACACTTCCTGCTCAGGACCTGGTTTGTGCCAGGTCCTGGCACTATGACCACGGTTCAGCTGGACCCACTGATCTCAATGGTTTTAGAGGCTGGGTGTTGAGGACATTGAAAAGTAACTTCTAAAACAAGCGCTATCAAGTGGCCAGGCCTCACAGTCTCTGAGCTCAAACAGATTGCAGGGGTAGTCCACACTTTCTTAATAATCTCTGGACCAGAGTTTTTCAGGCAGTATACCTTGTGTGGGTTTTGATGTGCCTCAGCCACAGATGGCTGGACAGGGCCTGGGCAGCCCAGTTCAGACAGGACATGGGCACCTTCCTCCAAACAACATTATGGATTTTCTAAGTGTGTCATCTGGAGAGAAAAAGACAGGAGGAAGGAAAACATCCACAGAAGCCCCCACTCCCCTCTGGCCTCTGTCTGTCCTTTAGTTCCTGTGTCTACTGGCTCCCCAGAAGCTGATTCTCTCTGCATACCTGAAGGTAAACAGCGGCCAGGGTGCCTAGAGGGCAATGATCAGTCGGGCTAATGAGGTGACGATCAAACCCTGTCCACCTGGGCTGTCAACCCCCCTCCTCCTGTTTTCATGGAGACACTCCTCTGCCTCCTTCCCAACAACAGCTGCATACTCTCCCCACCACTTCTAACAGATATGCTTCTGGTTCCAGTGGAAGGCATTCTTGCATTTACAGGGAGAACTTCTAAAAGAAAGGCACGGCTTTTCTTGAAAGGGTAGAGTCAGGGTTCCCTGAGATGTCGAAGGAATGCTGAGATCTGAGGAAGATTTGATGGCTATTTGCTGAAAATAAGCATGCTACAGGGGCAAGTGACCACACAAACAAGCCTGGAGCTCAGACCTGAGGCCCTGATGAAGTTTTTCTCCAGCTTCATTGAACGACCCACTATGGCAGCACAATCAAAAGAACCACTGCACCCGGAGAATGAAGAACAAGCCTGCGTCCTGCTCTCCCTCCTTAGGCCCAGCAGCACCAAGACCTGGCCCACTGACCTGAGCAATGACCCTTAACGAACCTTCCCTGGGCACTGGGATGGTACCAGAAGTATGGAGCATGCTCACAAGGGCTGGAAGGTGCTCTGTGCACGTGGTAGTAGACACAGATGGTGCAATACTGAGAGATGGACTGATACCATGGCAATTTTCCAGCCCTGGCTCTGGGAGGCTACACAGACTATGCTGGACACAACAACCCAGAACAAACAAGTCCAGGAAATAGCTATGTCATAAATAAAATAAAATAAAAAATAAAATGAGCTAAGGTTTCTCCCGAGGAAGCCGTTTCCTGACTTCTACTTGAAAGACATGCCATTTCTAACAAACACTGAACAGTGGAGTCTAGTGCATGGAATGGCATTTGTGTCCAGGAATACTAACAGTGGCAGACAGAAGTGCAGTTTTGGGTAGAAGCAGTAAGCCTGTACAGTTTCTCCATGGGTAGTTTTCTGCATTGAGAAATTCTAGGTCTTTAACTATTCCCTTCACAAACATTTACAAAGTAATTGTCTACTGCATGTGAAGAACAACATGGCAAGCATTTTTTTTTTTTAAATAAAAAGTACTTTGGAATCAAATGTGGATTTGTGTTCTGAACCATTCCTTCTTGAGGTGATCCCGCCAAAGCCTCCCTTACTGGGCCTGGGTTTCCTCATCCTAAAACAGTGATAGCCCAAGCATCAGAGTTGTTACGAGGATGGCAGCTAAAGTCCTTGGAATCACAGCTGACCTGCAGCATGCGTGAGACCTAGAAAAATCTTCCTAGGCCTCAGTTTCCTCATCCACAAGATGAACATGATAATTACACCTATGTCAAGGAGATACTTTGTGAGGAGGAACTGGAAGAAATCACGTGCAGCAATAAGCGTTATCACCTTCTGGTGATTAAGTTTGCAATAAATACCAGTAGCTTTTATATACAGAATTAGAAAGAACTACAACACCCAGATACAAATGATAGTTCATGCAAAAAAAAAACAAAAACAAAAACAAAAAAAAAACCCAAAAAACCCTGTCCTTGAATGATTTCACCAAAGACATTAACCTTCTTCCACCCTCAGTTCCAATTATCTGCAAAGCACTGCTGGGTGCTAATTATGCTCCACAGTGACACCCAAGTAGCTAGGATGTCTGTTCGTACACTTCAGGCTGCCCTTTTCCCTAACGTTGACACAGCACCACACTACTGTCTGAGAGACTATTTGAAAAACTGGCTTTGTGAAACAAGAACAGGGACCGAAGCCTCTGGGCCCTTGGCAGGCCCACTTGGCAGGCATCAGAATAGCTCTGTTTTACAGTATCAGGCTCTAGGAGTAACCCGAATTACTGCTATCATCCAGCAAAGACCTGAACACAGGGCTTGCATTTGCTGCCAAGAGGCCTGTGAGGTTCCCCAAGTAGAACTGTGGGCTCTAAGTCACACGAGCTGGAAAGTCCACATATGCAAATCCTGAAGCAACTTCCTGCCTCTTTCTTTAAGGCAAGCCAGCCAACTCATCCAGAGGAAACCAGCCGCTAATTGTAATTACACAGGATCAGGCACTCAAAGCAGTGTCTTATCTTTTTTTTCCTATTAGTTGACCAATGGTGACACCTAGTGGCTTGCCACTCACGCACAAGCTCAAAGTCATCTTTTGAGGTTAGCCTGGGTTCTGAGACCCTGTGTATGTGTTGGCAATTTTTGTATACACACACATATGTATACATATGATTTCCATTTAGTAGGATGGAGAATAAATGACGAAGAAACAAAGATCACAGGTCACTCTGATCTTTTTTGTGTGTGACCCAGCCTTTTCTTTGACTTGCTGTGGATCATACTTGGGCCTTATGCATGCTAGGCAAACACTGTACAGAGATTTATCTCCAACTCTAACATTTATCTTTTTTTAAAAAATTAATATATTTACTTTTATTTTATGCTCATTGGCGTTTTGCTTACATGTGCGTCTGTGTGAGGGAGCCAGTGCCAGAAGCCCTGGGACTGGAGTCACAGACAGTTGTAGCTATCATGTGGGTGTAAGCTATCATGTGGGTGCTGGGAATTGAACCCAGGTCCTCTGGAAGAGTAGCCAGTGCTCTTAAACTCTGAGCCATCTCTCCAGCCCCTCTTTTATCTTTTAAAAATTAAATTTCTCCTCTTAAATTTTCAAGAAATATGTTAGAAGAGAAAAATGTGCAAAACATATTAAAGTGGGAGAAAGGTAACAGAAGTACACAGGAGGGGGCCAGGGATGATGACACACACCTGTAATCCTAATATTTAAGAAATCAAGTCATGAGAATTGAGGTCAAGGCCAATATGGGACATACAGCAAAACCCTGTCTCAATGCATATAATTGTTTCTAATCTTTCCTCTGCTACTTTACTTCAGTCAAGACATCCCTATGTGGGATTCTTTATAATACATTATTTATATACACCATGCTATGGGACTTTTCTGAGGTGCAAGTCTCCTTATACTGCCCAGGGTGGTCTGAAGCGCCTCAATTCAAGTGTTCCTTCCACCTTGCCTCTTTAGGAGCAGAGCTACAGGTATTCACCACTGCGATTAGCTTGTGCCTTTTACTTAGTCAGATCCCTCCAACTTCACTATCTTACTGCACTTATTTTAATCCCAACCTACTCTTAAGGGAAGGGAGAAAGACAGAAACACAAGCAGGCAGGCAGACATATATTACCTACCAATTAGGAGTTCCCTTATACAGCCATATTTTAATTAGCCAACTCAGGAAATGAACAGAGATCTAACTTAGAGCCTTATTCAGGTATTTGGCAACTGTCCCAAAAATGTCTATTATAAAAAAAGAAAATCCAAAATTATTCCTTTGCCGTGTTTCTTTAGTTTTTTTTTTTTTTTTAACACAAGTATCTTAGTTACTGTTCTGTTGCAGTGAAGAGACACCATGACCAAGGCAACTTCTAAAACAAAGCATTGAGCTGGGGCTTGCTGACAGTTACAGAGAGTAGCTCCATGTATATTATGGTGAGGAGCAGACAGGCAAGGTGCAAGAGCAATGGCCGAGAGCTCACAGCTCATCTGCGAGCTGCAGGCAGAGAGACAGGAAGAGAGAGAAGGAGGGAGGGAGGGAGGCCGGCCAGGAGGGAGAGAGAGAGAGAGAGGATGGAGAGGGAGAGAAGTGGGGGGAAGGAGGCAGGCCTGGTGTGGGGTTTTGAAACCTCAGGGTCAACCCCCAGTGACATACCTCTGCCAACAAGGCCATATCTCCTAACCCTTCCTACATAGTCTACCAACTGGGAACCACACATTCAAATATAGGAGCCTATGGGAGCCATTGGCACTCAAGCCACCACACTGAGGGAGCCTCCTGAGTCTTTTGGTTTTTTTTTTGTATTTGACAAAAATGGCCAGAGCCATTTCTTATAGGACACATCCCTGCACCTTTGGCAGGGGTACTACAGACTCAAGTATGCATCACTTTTAAGGGCATGTGAGGTTCTATTTGGATAAACATTTCCTGCCTGTAAAATCTTGGAGTGTGCTACAATTTCTCCGTAATTCTAAACTGAATCCTCTATCAAGTATTTATCTATTGGTTTTTCTGTAACAACAACGATGTTAACATTATCTTTTCTTAAAAGACTAAAGGCTATTAATTACTTTGTTATTGTTGCCACTGTTTCTAACTTAGTCCAGGCTGGCCTTAAACTTATGAGGTACCTATGGTTAGCCTTGGAACCCTTTTACCTGGCAGATGCTGGATTATGTGCATGTGCCATCATATCGGGCTCAAGACTGTTATTTCATTTTATTAACAACCTTATAAAGTAGGTTTCAATTTGCAGTCTGGCAAGGAGTTTTGTCTTAGGGTACTCTCTTACTCCTGAATACTGACATGGTATAAAATATATTTTAAGTAGAAAGACAAAAAATAAAAAAGGAGTATTGCAATGCTGTTTTACTTTTTTTGTTTATTTGTTTTGAGACAGGGTTTCTCTGTGTAACAGCTCTAGCTGTCCTGGAACTAGCTCTGTAGACCAGGCTGGCCTTGAACTCACAGAGATTCGCCTGTCTCTGCTCAGAGTGCTGGGATTAAAGAATGCCCTACCACCACCCAGCTTTTTTTTTTTTAAACTTTCTTCTTTTTTCTTAATGTGTAGCCCAGGCTGGCCTTGAACTCATGATCCCCTTGCTTTCACCTCTTTTGGCAAATCCTACCAGCGTGCGCTGCCACAACTAGCTTACTTTGTTTTACATATTTTGTTTTAGTTTTGTTTTTCTTCAAGACAGGGTTTCACTATGTAGCTCTGTCTGTCTTGGAACCCTATTATAGACCAAGCTGGTCTTGAACTCACAGAGATCTGCCTGCCTCTGGCTCTGCCTCCCAAGTGCTATGACTAAAAGCATGTGCTACTATGCCTGGTACAATGCTGTTTTAGTGACTTGTTAACTTAAAGTATGGCTACAAAAAGTCCTGTCCCCTCATGACCCTGAATACATCTGTCTGTTCTCTTGCTTGCTTACCCAGTTAATATTTACCGAGTGTCTACTCTGAACATGTGTTCTAGGAATGGGATAAAGAGCTCCAGCAACAACACAAAGGAAGGAACACAGAATGGGATCAGGAATATGAAACACATAGGCGAGGATTTCTGAATACTTGGGAGGAGTACCCCAAACCAAAAAAGACAAATAAGCAGGTAAGGCTATAGCTGGAAGCCCAGGAGGAAGAGGGTGGGACCTCTGAGGCATGACTAGTTTCATCTTACATCACACAGCAGGCCTTTGTATCCATGAGTGCCTGCCACATCTGCGGATCTGATCAACTGAATAGCAAAAGTGTTTTGCGTGGGGAGCTATGTTTGTAGTGAACATGTTCAGGCTTTTTTATTGGGAGGGGTCATTATTCCCTAAACAACATAGCACAAAACCATTTATATAGAACTTCTGTTGTATTTGACAATAAAAGTAATCTAAAGATGATTTAAAGTATCCAGGAAGGGGCCAGTGTGGTGACACATACCTAAAACTCTGGTATTTAGGAAGTCAATGCGTGAGCAGTTTGAGTTCAAGGTCAACCTGAGATATAAAGCAAGGCTCTGTCTCAAAAATCAAAAAAGTATACATGAGCAGTGTGCACAATATGTGTAGGTACATGCCATTTTATACAAAGAACTGCAGTACCCATGGGGGATTCCTAATGTGTGTGTGTGTTTTCTTTTAAGTTAAACAGACCCAGAGAAACATCTGATTGGATACAGGAACACTACATAATCTCTTAACAATGCCATGCCCTCAAATACTGAAGTGTAACTCAGTGTTCTGGAGAAGGAAGGGTTAAAGAAAAGGAAAACAAAGCCATGGCACACATATAAACACCATCACTGTGCCCGTCACTGGGGGATGAAGATGACAGCATGACCCCATAGGATGGAAGTACAGCTGGTGAGAAAGGACAATAGGTGAGATTCTTACCATGGAGGCTCTCCATTTATAAAACACCCAATAAAAGGGTCAGTCCAAATCTTACCCAAAAAAGCAGCTGGTAAATGGCTATGAGGATCCAAAATCACAGTGTAACAAAGGGAGGAATAAATGAGAAGGCCGCTGTATTTTAACCCTTATACTTCTGAATCAGTTTTGTAATTCTGTCCCCTCTCTTTCAGCTTCCTATAGACCAGGCTGGCTTTGACGTCACCATATAACTGAAGATGGCCGTGAACCCCTGATGGGCCTACCTCACCTCTAAGTGATGAGATAGCAGGCATCCACACCCCTGGTTTATTCTGAATCCTTCTTTGAATGCACAAAGGTAGAGAGCTGTAGCGAGATTATTCCTTAATTGTGACTGGAATCTGAGCTCGCATTTGCCAGTAGCAATACCAACAATTTAAACTAAATGCACAGTGTTGCTGACTTTGTTTTCAAGACTACGAATATATATTCAATTCATAGTTGAAAATTCCTATTTTCTGATTGACTCCCTGTCTGTGACAAATTATTTTTTAAAAATATTTACTTTCATTTTTAATTGTTTGTTAGTGCAGATACCTGCTAAGGCCAAAGGTTGGACGCCTTGGAGCTAGAATTACAGACAGGTGTGAGTCACCTGATATGGATGGTAGGGCCCCTGCAAGAGCAGATGTTCTTTTTGTTGTTGTTAACATATATATATTATTTGGAAATTTCACGTAATGCACCCAATCACACTCACTCCCAGTCCTCCCAGATCTACCCCCTCCAATCCTTGTGACCTCCCCACCTCGCCCCTGCCCCCCCCCAAAAAAAGGAAAGAAGAAAGGAAAAAAACAAAACCAAAGGAAACACAAATCCATGCTGTGTTGCCCACATACTCACTGGGGCATGGTCAATCTCCCAGTGGCCCAGTTCATGCTCTTAAGCACCAAGCCATCTCTACAGCCCCTTGGGCAAAGTCTTAAGGAAGGAGAGTAGTGATAACAGTAGTGATACTCTGGTAGCAACACAGGTTTTACTAAATGTTCACTGTGCATTTAGTAAGTATGGGACGTCAACTTACGGCATCTTAATCATTTTACTCTTTTCCACTATAAAAGTGAGTCCAACTCTAATAAAACTCTCAAAGAATGCAGAAGGGGAACTCTATGCTTGGGATGGCTTGTGTTAAGCCACTCTAGTCCTCCTGCAGGGGCAAAGATGGCCAGTGTTGCACTGAAAAAGTCACTGTCATACCAGTTCCCCATAGTGCTTCAAAGTCACGAACACGGGCCTCTCCCCCCTTCCATTTCTTCCCAATACACACACTAGGACTGATTAGCAAAGAGCCTCTGCACTTTTACACAGAAAGGGGAGAGACAACTAAGGGCTGAGGGTGAGCAGGCCCACTTTAACAGTTCCCCTGTACAGTCCTGCAGGCTAGACCGTTCTAAAGCTTGAGTCGGGGCCATGGTTTTACCGCAGCAGCTACGGTTTTCTTTTTGAAGGAAAACTTTTCACAGTGCTTATTTCAGACATCAGATGCTTCCATGGCTCCCTCCCAATGCCTCCTCTTGGGGAGTTTCTAATCAACCACAGCTACTCCAGAGGCTTGAGAGTGAAGGCCTCCCTTCCCGGATGAGTGGTGGACTTCATCACACCTTAGAACCATAGAAGGTGCTTGGTGGCGGGGCGGGGGTGGGGGAGATGACTCAGGAAGCAGTTCCCCACTGGGTTGTTCTTTTATAAAATGTTCAGGGATCCCCACTGAAAAATCTAGATTTAGCTGCACACACAGGGCCAAAGCCTGTTGGGGATGGGGTAGGGTTGAGTCCTGGCATGCTGGTGACCGCCCACACAGCACAGCAGAGGGAAGAGGAAAGGCCTGGAGGCCCTGACACTCCGCCCTGCTGCACTTGTACTCAGATGCAGTTTCTGAGTTTTACACTACCTTGAGAGTCTTCTTTAAATAACGAATATAAAATTAAAGCCAGGCATGTTGATGCATACCTGCAATCAGAGGACCTGGATGGCGGGGGTAGAGGATCATTACAAGTTTGAAGACAGTCTGCTCTACAGAGCAGACACCAAAAATAAATAGTCAAACAGTACAAAATTGTCAGGTCACATGAGCTACAGGGATGGAAGTAGTTGCTGCTAGGGATGACCTGAGATTAGAACCATAAACCAGTTAGTTCATGGTGGGCCCTGCTGGTTGAGGAATATGCAGACCAGGGATTCCCATAGGCCTCGTGTTTCTCTAAGGCCATTCAGAGTACACTGAGGAGCTTGGAAAGTCCCACAGGCTCAAGAATAAGGTGGATACTCATTAAACATTTGCTAAACATTTAAAGCAGTCTGTTGATGGCCACTGACCCATCCACCACTTCCCTGCCTAGCCATATTTCACCTTCCATATAAAGGTGGATTATTGCTCAAAAGGCGTTGTCAAGACCAGCACAGGCGTGGTTTTCTTGCTCATCTGATTATTCATTCACCAAAAGTGCACAGGCATGTGTAAGAAAACACAAACTACAAAATTAGCTCAGCCCCAAATAATGCCCCCCTCACGCCACACATTCCCTGTACCTGACACAGCACTGGCACTGGGTCAGCAAGAGAGGATAATGGTGCTGGAGCTCCATCTACTTCTGACTGGCCTGGAGACAGGCTGCTGAAGTGAGTGCCTGCTGTGTGAACAGGCACCTTCTTGCTTAGCCCATCTCTGCTCTGATCCCTCTCTCACACCTGCCTGACCAGCCATCAGTCCCGGTAAGTATGTATCATCCCATAGTTCCAGGCCCTGCTTCCTCCCCTTTTTCCTCCCAATGGAAGTAACACATTCCCTACTCATCTTTCTTTAGTTGGCACCTGTTCTTTTATTGAAAGAAAGTAAGAAAACATCTCAACTTGGAGCGGTCAGATATATCTATATCTATATATATAGCTGTAAATATATAGCTTCCTAATTTTGGTAAATTATATATAATTCTCCTAATATAGCAGCAAAATCACTTTCTCAAATTTTAAAAGTAAAATGAGGTCTAAAAAACAAAAATCAGAAAGCTGTTTAATTAGGTCAATGCAACTGCTTTTTATATGTACTAGTTTGGTGACTACCAGCTTCTCAACTGCCAAATCTTTCTCAAGCAAAACCGACAGCAGCTTCTTACATATAAAAGCATCTCACAGAGAACAGAGCACTCTCCAAGTGCTTGTCTCTACAATGGAGATGACACCGTGAAGGGAACACAATGGCCATCACAACTGGAATGCTCCGGTGTGCCATGACTGTTCCAAGCACTGAATAGTTTTATTTAATCTTTTCCATGACACTGGATACTACTGTCCCCATGTAAACCTCACCTAGGAGGAGAAGCCTTACAATCTCAGCACTTACTACTCACGCTTTAAATGACTAGCGAACTTCACAAAACAGATGTTTTTAAAAATAACATTTATTCCTGTGACAGTGCGCAGCATATTGTGGTGCCTGGGTGGGGGTCAAAGGACAATGTTCAGGAATCAGTTTTCGCCTTCTATGTGGATTCTGGTGATAGAAATTAAGTTACCAATTTTGGCCTTAATCCACTGAGCCATCAATCTAGCCTAAGACAGGTTTTGTTTGTTTGTTTTTTCTTTTGTCTTTCTACACCACATACATAATTTACATTACTCTCAAATTCCTGTTTGATTTAAAGAAACAATCTGGTGAAGTAGGCTACTTTAAAAATGACTTTAAAAGTTTCCAAAATTGTCTTACTAGCCACATGCCAATAATACTACAGACTGTTTGCTGAACACTGATTACCAACTACAGAGATGGTGACTACACTGAGCTCAGAAGGGCAGCGCTTCCTTTAGTGGAGAGATTGTATTTTTTGCACTTATCTCACTGACAGATGAAGCAACTGAGACTCAACAAGGACAAGTCACTGTTCATGTGTCTCAGTAATCAAAGAAAACACAAATTCATGGCCTCTTAGTCCGGCATCCTCTTCCCTGCTTCAAAAGGTACATCGTGAGGTGGTTTGGATGAGAGCAGATCCCCAAGACTCATCTATTCGAATAACTGGTCTCCATTTGACGGCAGTTTGGGGAGGGTTGGGAAGTGCAGCCTTCGCGGAGGGCACATGCCACAGGGGCTGGCTTTGAGGTTCTGAAGGCAGCATTAAGTTAGCACTCACTGTTCCCCACTGGGGGTGGAGCTCTCTGCGGCTGCCCCAGTCTCCTGCCATCACGGACTGTTATCACTCTGGACTGTACACCCGAAATCAACCCTTCTTTCAATAAGCTGCATTGGTCATGGTGTTTTAACACAGCATTAGAAAAGCATGTATAAACTGTTGTGGGAATTGTATCTACAATAAACAGCCTGTTTCCGCTAAGAGTTGTGATATTTCATGTCTGCACCCAGATCTTCAAACAGTCATGTGGGAAACACCAAAGGCTTAAGGCAAGCAGTTCAGGAGGACTTCAATTCTTCTTTCTGGGCTCCTGACTCCAAGAATCAGCTGGACATGAGGTTCGTGGAGGGGGTCTTTGGGAGGGAGGAGGAGAACTATATCCTGTGTCACCTTTGTCAACAGCCAGTAAATACAATATGAGTCACGCTTAGAATTGTCATATTGTTTGGCCTTATGGAAGGAATTCGTTCACAATGCATTTAATAAACTGTTAGACCATTGTGCCCCAAATGACTCCAACTTTAGCTGACCTGAAAACAAACCTCAGTGACATATGTCACTTACTGGACTGAGATGGTCCTTTCATTGTAGGAGGGGGTACTAAACTGTGTTCCCAATACTGAGGAGACTTTAGCAGTAGGGTCACAGACTCGGGGCTGAGTTCCCAGTGCTTCAGCTAGAGGACAGAGAAACAGTAGCTCACTCAAGAACAGTATGTGGAGAGATGAAGGAGACCCGTGGGAAGAGGAAAGAGAACAAGGAAAGGTAATATGAACAGAGCATAATCAATGTAGGAAAGATACAATGAATGCCACTATGTTGTAAGCTGATGAAAAAGAGAGGGAGAACTATTTCTGCAGCGAAAAAAAGGGTCTCTTTTTTTTTTTCAGTGAAGAGGTGGAATATTCTACAAGGCTTGATTTTGTGGGACAGATAAGCACTGCACGGAGCTCTCATCAAAACACCCTCATGATGTGCAGCAAATCACCTCTCTGATCAAGAGAAACTATGCCAGGGTGCTGAGCATGAGAAACGGTGACAGAGCCTTTTCAACAGAAACATGAGCTTACTGCAGGCTTAGGTCAAGCATATGAGGGCATCTGTCAAAATGTGGTCACTGAGAACACGGTGTCTGACCCTTACCTTGGAACCCTCCTGCACAAATAAGGTAACACACATACACACACACACACACACCCCACCCCACTCCTGACTCTTTTACCTTTGGAAAGGCAGAATGGAGCAAAAGGCCCCTTTTTAGGCTTTCAGAGTGGGGTTTCCTGCCCTGAATCGGGAGCTGAGTTAATATAACAAGACACGACAGTGGAAGTTTCCACTGAGGCATCAAGATGCGACAGATAAGAAATTCCAAGGGAAGGGGCAGATAGACCATAACATGGAAATTTCTAAGAAGTCAATCTAGCCAGTTCTAGGGGCCATAACAAGGGTATAAACAGAACAGAGCAGTGGAAAAGACAATACTGTTAGAGGAAGAGTCCTCGAAAATGTTCTAGTTTCTACCACTCCAAAGTGGTGGGGACAAGGTTGGTCTTTTGATTCAAGTTAGGAGAGGCAGGTTTTAAAGGCAGCTTCAGCCAGAATCCCAGGACGCGGGTGTAACATCTACCCAAGGGAACCAAATGTGAGCCGGGTTCTTCAAAATGTCAGAGTAAATGGCATTGTCCCTTCTTCAACACAAATAAGGGAACACAAGGAACTTGAGCACTAGAGGGCAGCCTGAGTGTCCCTCACAACAGATGAATGAAGGGACTGGAAAGCAGAAGCTGCAGGATCCTGGGAGGTACAGAGAGGTTCCCTGGGGAGTCCTGGACAAAGCCACACAAGAAATCAATAAAGAGATCACCTTTCTCCATCAGCCTGATGTAGTACGGTTTCTCTTCCCCCTCCAGGCATAACATGTTCAGCTCATGCATGCCATCTTGGAGTAGACTATTCTTGGGAAGGTACCAAGAACCACTAATCAACAAAGCAAAACAGTGGTAGCGAGGCCTATGCTACTGGTAATACAGCTACTGACTGTGCAGTAGTAGAATCGGGAGGTCACAAGATCCTTTCTGGTTTCCCACATTCCCAGCTACAAGGGATCTTGAGAGATGCTGGAGTATACAGGAAGTGGAAGGTTGTCTGAAAGAGGCCTCTGTGAAGCAGTTATTTATGATGAGGTGGGAATTTTCGCTGATGCAGCTGTTCGGACTCACCTGCTGTCAAGATTCTGCTCTGCTGTGTACCCACACTGAGTAAAAGGGTTTTCGGATGGACCTTGCCCCAAAGACTGGGTTGTATTAGGCAGCTTTCACTCTATTTTGAGGACAGAAGATGACTCTTACTTGAGTGGGCACAAGAGCAGCACCATGTGGCCAACAGCACCTACTGATAACCAACTTACTCCTGGGAGTAGAGAGGGTGCCACCCTCTAAATTTATCGGAGTACATGGAGACTACAGGCATCCATGGGCATACTAAAATCCTATGGGGAAAATATGAGCCCAAACACTTAACAGATACACAAGACAGACTAAAGAAAGAACTCCCAACCTGGACACCATAGGTGGATACTCAGCAATGTTAATAACAACAACCCCAGTGACTTGTTATCTGACACCTGATGCATGCACCAAGGCCAACAGGCAGCGACTCCAGACTGTGGATTCAGCTTGACTTGGACCCCACTTTTGTCACAACCTTCTTCCACTGCCACCTGCTCATGCTCCTGTGAGGCTGTCTGGCCTTGGTCCTTACAATGTTAACTCTGACACTCAAACTGCTGCTGCTGCAGCTTCTCTGCATCTTGGTTTGGTTATTTTATCAACAGATGCTTGTGTATTCCTTTCAGTTTCCAAAGCTCTTTACACTCCCTGCCTCTTTAATCTTCTGTAGTCACTCTATAACCTACATATTTGTATGTACAGAGAGATATTTGCTGTATGATATGTAGTGTGTGATCTGAGAATTAGCAGTAATTAAGACTAGAATTAAAGATTCAGTTTGCCTCATCGAAACCAACATACCCTGTGAATTTATTATTATTCAGGAAATTCTGCCACTGTAGAAAGACACAAATGTGTTATCTGTTTCTGACACAGGACATTCAGAATAAACATGCTCCTGAAAGCAGTGCCTCCCCATGTTCTGTAAATAAGCCCAATAAACTCACTAGTTTGCCAACTTGGACTCTGATGGAATTAGATTTTGTTTTTCTGTTGTTCCCAGGAAAAGTTAACACAACACAGTCCTTAGGCCAGCTGTGATAATACTGTGTTCTTCCTCCTATGGCACCCAGAGAGACCCTAAGCCATGCATGTAGAAGAGCAGGTGGCCTTTCCTACAGAGTACAATTTTCTAAATGAATGAGTACATGTATGTATTTATGTGCATGCACGCATGCATGTGTGTGCCTGTGTGTTAGGGGTGAGGTATGAACCTCACCTAGTTCCTTTAACAATTCCATAATGCAGGTATGGACAATCTGACAGATAAGGAAACTGGCTCAGAGGCAATTAGCTTGCCCAGAATCACACATGAAAGCAAGCAGAATACTCAGATCATGTACTGAACCATGTCTGAGAGCTAAGCCTAAACTGTTTTATTCTCTCAGCTGAGCAGGTTTGTGTAGAATGTGTGTCTGGAGTGTGAAAGCAATGGACCACACGATTTTAGCTGTGTCTTCCAACGTTGGAATTCTGATCCTATCACCTGTGGGTGGGAAGGTGGAGGAGGGGCCTACAGGAGCAAACAAGGGAGAGAGAAAAGAATCAGCGTCCTACGCCTCTGGAAGGTGCTGGTCCCAGCAGGATGTACTGGGACAGATTTAAGGTTCTCAGAATTAGTCATGTGCATAAATATGCAGTTCACATAATGAACATAAAGTATTTAGCGGAACCTGGCATTAGGTAAATGGCAGTCATGACCGTCAAAACTTTGTAAAGCTGGAAAAATCTCAATATATAATTTAAGGCAGAATGCTCAGCCACTGACATCACCGTCTGTTCCACAAGCAGTCATGTTTACAATGGACACTAAATTTTGATAGGTGAGCCAACAGCACAGACTAATGCCAGAGACTAAACTAGCCAAATCTAAAACAGCCACGGTTAAGTCAAACAATGGTTTATCAGCTGGGCCCAATGCAAGAGTAATGGAAAACACGACCCCTCATGCCTAGAAGTTGGCAGTCATTAGAGAAGGTCTGCAGAGCCACTGAAGCGCAACCATTGCCTCCAGGTACCAACCACTCTATGGTTCTTTGGGATGCAACAAGGCATCCAAGCCCGTAGTGAGGCCACCCACTCTTGACCTTGCCTATGCTCCCTGCTGATAGCCTGAACCATGACACCACACTTGAAACCAGGAGCAGTGTCACCAAGGCTATATGTACAATTTTCAACTTTTTGAGTTTGACTCCAAATTAGTAAATTTCTAAATCAGACCACTTCAGTGCTTAGAGATTTTTGTCTGCCTGGTATCTTCATTCCTTATCTGTTCTTTTGGGAAAACTCTTTAAAAAAAAATTCCCTCACAGGGAACCCACCACATTTGGTATTGGTAGACTTGCCTTTGGTCACGGGACACATGAATGGTGTGTTCAAAGAGATACTGTTTGCCGTCTACTGCCCACTTTTCACCATGCCAATTCCAATAGGTCATCCAAACCAGGCCAGTCAAAATACCTCCTTGGTACTACTAATAGTACCAAGTTCTAACAGAACTATGGCCGAAGAGTTGCTCTTGTTAAGCTCTGCTGCGGGAATGGTGCTGGTGGCTCCATCTGCCGCCATGGTGCAGCTATGGAGCATGATACATGGATGAAGATGAAGCTGATGGAGGAAAGGTGGCAGGAGAACAGGAGAGAGAGCACATACAGTTGGATACATGCTCTGGGAGTCCCTCAACACAGCTGTGCCGAAAGCTCACCCAGGACAAGCATGCCAGTCACGGAAGTCAGTGACCTGTATAAGCTGGAGCAGAGTAACTGGAGCCAATAAACCTACTGAAGGGAAAAGAAAGTCCCAAAGTAAATTTCCTTCCACGAATAGATCAGTCCCTGTGGAATTAGGGGTCCCTTTCTGGTACCAATCCTGATTAAGTAAAATCAGTTCTCTGAATGAAATTCTTACAGAATGTCTAGCTGTCAGTGATCAATAACTTTAACATCACACCTTTGCCAGAGATAGGTACACCCAACATGGTATTTTGAAGGATATAAACGAAAATACACAAAAATTCACCAATACAAAGAAAAAGCTATAAAAATGGTCCCTGTGAGAGCAGGGTGTGGTGGCCATGCCTACACCTGTAATCTGGCATGTGTGGGGCTGAAGCAGTATTTTTGAGTTCCAGTTCAGCTAGGGCTACACAGTTGTAGCCTGCCCCAAGAGAAAGATGGTTCTGCACATAGCTGGGAATGTTCCAGGCAACGTGTATGGAAGCAGACGGCACAGTGCCTGACACACAGTCACCAGCCAGTGAACAGCAGACCTTCCTACCTACTACCGCTGACCCTGTTAGTAAACCATTCACTCCCGCCATTTCCACCCACTTGCCACCGTCTGTCCCTCTACTACTCTGTAGGTGACCTCCCTCCTTAAACTACTGAGTAGTCAGAGGTCCACAAGCAGCTAATTTATGATAACAAACAGTTATGATAACAAGAAGTTCTACTTTATGGTCTACACAGCGTTTTTACACACAATCTTTTTTATTTTATTTGTCCCCCATTTCCAGTAAGCTTTGAGTTAAACAGCACCCCCACTTTCCATATAGGGTGACTGTAGCTCGGAGAGGTGGCTTTTGTAAGGGAACTGCCAGAGCTGCGCCGAAGCCCAAGCTTCACCTAAGTGTCTCGTTCTTGCACTGACCAGCGGCTGCCAGTTGTGAAGCGTCACTTGTGGTCTTCCCCAGCCTGATGAAAGCAACATGAGCCTAGTGTGACTCCGATGACCTGGGACGCAGGGTGGTGTGAACCAGTGCTTGGCTGGGCTGCTTTCTGGTTAACTAAGTATCTGTTGTACTTTCTGCTTGTGCTGTTGGACTACATGGAAGACATATGGAAATTCCTGCTTTCACAGAACTAACAAAGCACCAGAAAGGGCAGAGTAGGCAGGGTGAAAAAAGAGGGCACTATTTGGCTTGGGGGGAGGTTGGAGCAGGTGAGATCACAGAAGGCAGGATTTGACTGACTCTTAAAAAACAAAGCAAACCAAAATCAAAAACATACACACAACAACAACACAACACAAGGAAAACAAAGGCTCTTAATGTGGAAAAGGGGGAAGCAGAATGAAACAAGATACCTTATGTGGTGGTGAACAGATTAGTCTAACAAAAATAAAAGGCATAGGGGCTAGGGAAATGGCTCAGGAGATAAAATGCTTGCTGTGCAAACCTGATGACCTCTGTCAATCCTCAGAAACGATTTCAAACACCACTGCGGTAGCATGCGCTTGTAATCCCAATGCTGGAGATGCAGGGATAGTCAGGCCCCTGGGCTAGCTGACCAGCGAGGCTAGCCTAACTGTCCACCTACAAGTCCCAGTGAAGAAAAAACAAAACAAAAAAAAACAAAACACAGGGTCAATGGCGCCTGAGGAATCACACCCATGGTTGACCTCTGGCTTGGACACAAAAACCACACACAAAGAAAAAAGAGATTAGTAAGGAGTGAGCAAGAGAGGATGGGCTTAGGTAATAGGAATATAGAAACCAGAGAGAGATGCTTGGGCCGGTGTGATGGGGAGGGGGAAGAAATAGGGATGTTTTGTGCACAGAGCAGGGACATCCTGAAGGACAGCTAATGTGGCATTGATCCATGGTTCAAGCATTATAAACACTTCAGCCAATACCCACGTGACTGCCAGAAACAAAGCCCCATTCACCTGGACTTTACTCATGAATAGTCTCAGTTTGAAACGGAAGAGTAATATAACTGAGCTGAGCCCCAAACATGCCCCACGCCCACACAGAATTTGAAGATACATATACAACTGCTATTTGAGGAGTAAATTTGGGGTGGCTTATTATAGAGCAAAAGCTAACACCACAAACAGAATACAGCTGCAAAATCAGGAAGTGATACCAGATTAGTCCTCAGATGTTCTTAAAAAAATTATTTCTATCACTGAGGTGCTGTCAGCACAACAGTCAGGCACACTAGGGTTAGAGGGGAAGAATACAAAGCAGTAAGATGACCTGGGGCTGGAGAGACGGCTCCGTGGTGAAGAGCACTGGCTGCTCTTGCAAAGGGGTTGAGGACCCAGCTTAGTCGCCAACACTCAGATGGTGGCTCACAACCATCAGCAGCTACAGTTCCAGAAGACACAATGCCCTCTTCTGGCCTCCGCAGCTGCCCTCGTGTGCACACACCTTCCCTTAGACACACATGCACACACATAATGAAAAACTGTGAAAAGATATTAAGGAGAGTACAGCCCAGTGTGCTGCGGCTGTGCACCCACTTTCACGACAATATACTTCAAGGCAAATTCCTTAGCCAAGGAACAGTTTGTTGGCTTCGATACTATATGAAACAAGAATATCAGCATGGGCCTGGAAACGGTTTCATTATACAGAAGTTTTTATTTTAATAGCTAGCATCTGGCATGCAGTCACAGATCTACTTCTTGCCTCAATTCTTAGCCAAAAACAAAACAAAAAAACTTTAAGGCATGGAAAATGCATAAATCATTTAGAGAAAAAACATGAAAACAAATATTCAGCCATGTTTAGGGATGCATTTGACTGAAAGTGTGTCTACCATTTCAAAAGGAACTTCACACAGTCACTCTGTGAATGAATGAGACCTTACCAACAAGGTTTTGTGTGGTCCAATGTCTCCAGGTTTTAAAGTGGGGGGGAGTGAATCTGAAAGAGAATTAAACAGACATTCCAACAGTGAATCATATGTGGAAATGATATGCTTTTATCCCAAGTGACTGTAATACTGAGTATTTATTCTTTCAGTTAAAGATTAATGGAGCTTGTTCCTGGCTCCTACTAGAGGAGGGAGTGATTTTTTGCCTACATACTTCAACTTCTTGAAAAGAAGGCATTCTCCTCTCTGCTTCAGAGTGGCTGGCGGCCGAGGCCAGCATAACTATAAATGGTAGTGTTTTCATCCAAACTTTCCAAGTGAGCAGAGCCTCCTCAGCTGTCACTCCTGCTCTGGTCCCACAACCCCCTATGCTAGGATTAAGGCAGCTGAAGGACTCTAGGAGGAATGTGCCAGGCTTTCTAATGTAGTCACCTGAGCATGTAAATAACAAAATTTTACTTTACTGATAATGACAAGCCCAGGAGAAATAGAACACAAGCTACATCAAAAGTAAAAAGAAATGGACAGAAGTTTTTTACAAGAGATTTGAATGATTAAAAATACTATTGCAACAAGAAGTTCACATGAAAATTAAAGATAGTTTATATTTCTTCATTTAAGTAAACTTTATTTTGTACATTTTAAGTTATAGATGACATCATCTGACAATTATATAAACAGAAAAAATGGTCCCCATAGCAGGGCTGATTAACGTATTACCCCATAGTGACTTTGTAACAAGAACAGCTCAAATCCTTTCTACAAATTACTCATCTGAGTCTGTGTTTACAGCTCCTACTTCTTTGTGCCCTTTGACTTACAGATGTTCAATTCCTCCCCTGCTCTATTTTCAAAATTAAATCGCCAAGATCCAGTACCGCTGACCTCAGAAAAGCCACAGCGTGAGTCCATAAGAGCCAGTGGCTGCACACAGAATACAACAGATTGAGAAAGATATTCTTGCTTTCAGTGAAACCCAAGCTACAAAGCAAATCTACTGAAATTGAGTGTGTATGAGTGTGTGTGTATATACATACATACACCCATATATATATAATGTATGGATGTATGTATGCAAATGCATGTATATATATGTGTATTATGCAAAGGAATGCACACCCATGCATACATGTGTTGAGATTAGCAGTTGATGTGAGATGTCTTCCTCTATCACTCTCCATCATTTTGATTAATTATTTTCTGTATATGTATGTTTTTTTCCTATGTTTATATACGTGCACCACAGCTTTCTCTTCAGGAGCAGCAACTGCTCTTTAACCTCTGGTCCACCTCTCCAGCTTCTTCACCATACTTTTTGAAATAAGATCTCTCACCAAATCTTAAGCTTATCCTTCCAGCTAGACTGTCTGGCCAGCGAGCCCCTGGGACCTGCTTATCCCTGCCCCACAAAACTAGGGTAACAGACAGTGTGCCACTATGGCAACTGGAATTCAGTTCCTCAAGCTTAGGCAGCCAAGACTTTTATCCAGGGAGACATTTCTCCAGCCGCCAAAATAGAGCCAGAAGCCACTATTTCCTTCTTGAAATAATCCACCGCTACCTCATTTTGGTAGAAATCGGTTAAAGCAAATATTACACAACAACATTCAGGGGCCTGTAGGACCTGCCCTTGCTCATTTTACCTCAACTAAGCCTCAAGGTGACAAGTATGTCACGGGGCAACTGAAGCACCGTGAGATGACGTCTTACCCAAAGCTTGAAGAGGGGGGCAGGGTCTGCCCCCAGAGTCCATGCTTGTAGCAAGTCACTCTCAATTAAATCCAAACATCTCAAAATAAAATATACCTTTCATTTTTAATAACAACTACCAACTATCAAAATCAGCTCTCATGATAATATAACAGTAATAGCAAATGGGAGTTACTCTATGCTAGAAAATTAAAAACAATTTGAAACATGAAAACCACAAGCAGGCCTGGAATCAAGTAGAGTGCAATGAGTCTGGCATTTGTTTGGTTGAGGGGGTAGGGAGGAGGAGGGTGAAAGTGAGGGAGGGAGTGGGGGAGATCATATGAGATCACTTTGTCTCTGTCATCAGTCTCAAGGTCCATCACTTCCATCCTTCTCCAAGAAATCACAACTATGTATCTACGTAGCTGTTTTACCAATAGCAGAGAGTTAAGGCAGAAAAAAATACATCCTTTTACTAATGCATGGGTAGAAATCACATGCAGTGAAGAAACTTAGATCCACAGGATGAATTGGTTAGCTCACCCATGACACTGCAGAACCTGCAGACTAAGGCAGCACCAGAGTCACACACTGGGCCCCAAATCTGCAAGAAGACTCACCCAACCTCCCACGTGTCTCATTCCTTCCATTCCCCATGGGCATGCTATACTTCAGTCATGTCGACCTCCCTGCCAACCAACCCAGCGCTAACTGTGGTTACCACCGCAGCAGCATTTGTTCAATTCAGTTGATCTGAGCACAGGAAATAGCAGAGAGAGTAAGAGCTGGTCTTTTGAGAGCCAGGTACCAATGCACCACAAGATTCTTTAATACTGTTAGTAATTCTGAGTCACCCTTTATCGTTTATTTAGCAGGTAGTAAACAAGCATAACTAAGTCAGGAGCCTAAGGTCACAGGGCTTGTAGATAACAGCACTAGGTGGTAAAATCAGGCAATCTGCGCCCAGAGTGTAGTAAGAAGGACAAAGTTTGTCCTAAGGGTTAGGGATATCATTTAGGGGTTGATTATAATTGGTATAGAGTTGGCAGTTGGGGGTGAAATTTTGTAGGCTCAGGGACCTCTTTGAAAAAAAGGGGGGATTAGATGGGATAATAGATTAGTGTGAACTTACACTAATAATAGTAAGCAATAGAGTGAATGCTTCTGAGCCATTATTTATAGGCAATTTACACTGGTATAGATTCCTGTATATTGATACAAACTTAAATTATATTGAATATGTTCCTATTTTTGCCCACCATATTTGTATGCCTAGGCAAAGTTATTTTGTCATATTGTATGCATGCATGCGTCTACCTCTGCTTAAAACATTTTTGTATATTGATACAATTTTAGGATATATTTATCATATTGCAATGTACATTTCTACTTCTAATCAAGATACTTATACATTGTTTACATTTTGAGGTCATTGTCCTCATTTGTTGTACAGTTGTTTACTGTATAATCTTTTAATATGAAGTCTTAGTCTTTAAGTTATATAGGTATTAAGAATTATAGATCAATAGTCATCTATATCTGTCATACTTACAGTTAGACTAATCAGGTTCTTTAGATACATAGAGATTGTATTCTGCATAGATAGGTAATCTTCAACCACTCCAAAGAACTGTAGAATATTGCATTTAAATAACTTAGGGTTCTGTTGATATGAGACACAATTGCTCCTGGTAGCACTGATCTATTCCTGAGAGAATTGTTGAGCACCAAAGACATTCCATTTGGAGCTTGTTTTCTTCTTGGCAAAATTGGTCTTTGGGCAAGGAACTGCCCATGCCTCAACTGACAAGGTACATGGTATCAGGAAATGGATAAGCAGGACACAAAGAAAAAGACTGAATGCCAAATCTTGCCAAGACAGGGTAAGACGGTTTTGAAAAATTTCCTGCTTCTGAAAATGGTCTGTCAGTTATGCTAGGCCTTAGCCAAAGTTGGTTGCTTCAACATTGCAAATGAGACTCTGGGTGATTGCCCAAGTAGCCAATTGTCTCTGTCATTTGTTGTACATTTTTGGAAGTTGCTTGATTGTACTTCCTGCTTACTTAAGTAATATTATTTCCTTTCTTGGATCTTCGATGGGGTTGAAGACTAGATAGTTGTAGTTACTTTCTTCTCATGACTTGGCCAAGTTATTTATTATATCAGACTTAAACTCAATAGGATAGGATAATTATTAAAACATTTATCACGTTTCTAGCTTGATATATTTATTCTTATTGTATATAATTTTGTATTAGGCTTAAAACTCGCTTATTTAAACAAAAAGGGGAGGTTCTGTAGGAATTCCTACTGCCAGTAGCCTTTAAATTACCCACCCATTTGGGCATGGCCTCTTATACTATTTATGCTGATGTAACGCACACGTCTAGCCTCTTTTCCTGCTGTGGATTCAGTTGCTGTTCTCTGTTCCAGCAGAGGATACTGATTTGTGAGTCTACCCCTAAATAAAGAACCCTCGATTATTCTTAATTCTGAGCTAGTGTGGGATTTCTTTTAAGTGTCCATCGTCACCAGAGCCTTCTAACAGCTACACTGTACCTCCACCCACGTGGTTCCATGGACCTCCTCTCACCACCTTTACACCTGCTGTCACAGGGAGCTCTTAAATGGTCATGTGGGGTCTCCCTGAAGACTTTTACAGAATCCTGGAAGGTTGAGAACCACCTTTATACCACAATTTTGTGTCTCCAAGACCATCATAAGAATGTTTAGCATACAGCAGATGCTCAATAAAGACAGCACTGCAGGGATGGGACACAGGGACACATTAAGAACGTACAGAGTGACTGGAGAGGTACTTTAACAAAGCACACTTTACCTTTACCTTTCATTCCAGCCATTACCAAGGCAGCAATACCTCCTAGGCCTAGTCAGTATGTGAAGGAACTTAAGCAACTAGAGTGTCAATGACTCGACCATATCTCTAAGAGATCCATCGGTTTGATTCTACTTTGCATATGGAGCATGTGTGTATGCATGTGTCTAGGCCAAAGAGCAGCTTGGTGTTGTTCCTCAGGCACTGTCTACCTATTTTTGAGACAGTCTCTCTCTGACCTAGAACTCTGAATGAAGGCCAGCTGGCTACTCACCAGGGCCTTGCTGTTACTCTCTGTGCAGCACTTGGATTACTGTGTGTTACTATAGCCAACTTTTGTGCATGCATGCTTGTGGTTGACCTCAGTCCTCACTTTATGGACTGAACTATCTCCCTGGCCCTACATATGGGTCTTCCATGGAAAGTATGCCTAAATAGCATACAATGGTTTTAGCTGGAGAAAAGAGAGCCAAAATGAAAAGTCTCCTTGCTTGCTAGGAAATGGTCCAGAGTTCTACAGGATCTTTCTAAACTCCTCCTGGATGATCACAGAAAGCAACTTTGTATAAGGACATGGTCCTTTTCAGGATCGGAGACATGCAAAGACCTCCAGGAGAAGGAGTTTCTTCTAGTTTATCCCAAAGACTGCACCAGTGCATCATTCAAAGACAAATGCGGTTAGCTGCAATGCTCATTCGAAGTAGGGACATCATGTACTCCCTACTCATGTATATGAGTATCAGTGGCATCTGGCACTTGGGACCAAATCATGCATCTGTATTTTGATTTTTGCTATCTCAACTCTTTACTGGCAGGTTTATAAAGCAAATACTGTGCTGGGCCTAGCTGGAGGCACTAGGGATGCAGCAGAGAATCAGGGCAGTGGTGCTGATGAGAGAAATGGTGTTTCTGACATAAGGCCTGTAGAGAGTAGTAATACGCACACAAAGTAAGAAGTCAGTTTCAAGCAAGGGTGGCTCTAAACATGTTTGACAAGAGCAGAGAGTGCCATGACTACTGAAGAGTTCAGCTACTTCTCTTTTGTAGCTAAATGGTGATATCTAGAAAAAACAATGGGCAAAAGGCGACCAATTCTGAGGCCAGTTGGTTGCTCATGTGAGAAATGATGTTGCCCTGATGGTGACAGCAGGGACAGAAGTGGAGGGACTCTGAAGGTAAAATGACTAAGTCTAGACGATGATGTAGATGGGGCCGTCTATCCTAGGAACAGCACATCCCCAGGTGGTGAACTGGCCCATTGTAATCAAAGGTTAAGTTACCACCTCTGCCTCCACCTCAAGACGGGATCCTTGCTGACCTGGCTTAAGCTGGCCATTGAAAGTAACTTTATTCTAGAGAGACACCATCCTTAATATGTAGACTAAAAGTCTATTATTTTATATGTGAGTGCTTTGCCTGCATGTATGTATGTGCACCACATGCACGTCTGGGGCCTGCAGAGGTCCGAAGGGGCTCCTAGAATTGAAGATGGCTTTGAGAGCCACCGTGCAGACACCAGGAAGGAGACCCAGGTCCTCTGACTCATGGGGGTAGGGCCATCCACTGAAGTGTGCTGACCTACCAGGAGCTGGCACACCATTAAGGAAAACTGACTCTTCCTCTCTCAGAAGCTATCAACTAACTGTTGGTACCTTCTCAGTTAGGGGTAGGGCTTCTGAGGCCCTTTCCACCTTTGGAGCTTTTATTAATACACCACCAACTGTTCCCGAGATCTGTTCCCTAAGCAATTTTGGGGGTTTATGTGTATTTGTACATGTGTATGCTTGTCTTTTTTTATTATTATTTTTATTGAGCTCTACATTTTTCTCTGCTCCCCTTCCTACCTCTCCCCTCCCCTTCAACCCTGTCCCAAGGTCCCCATGCTTCCAATATACTCAGGAGATCTTGTCTTTTTCTACTTCCCATGTAGATTAGATCCATGTATGTCTCTCTTAGGGTCCTCATTGTTGTCTAGGTTCTCTGGGATTGTGATTTGTGGGCTGGTTTTCTTTGCTTTATGTTTAAAAACCACTTATCAGTGAGTACATGTGATAATTGTCTTTCTGCTAAAAAAAAACCCAAAAAAACAAAAAAAAAAAAACTTGTGCCTGTGTTTCTTTATGTGTACCACATGCACACAGGAGCCCACGGAGGTCGCTAAAACATGTCTAATACCTGGAACCAGAGTCACAGGCAGTAGTGGGCTGCCACAGGGTGCTAGAAACAGAACTCCTATCCTCTGCAAGAACAATAAGCACTGTTAACCACGGAGCTATCTCTCCAGCACTAATTCCTAAAATTGTAATTTTTTTTTTTTTTGAAGACAGGGTTTCCCTGTAGCTTTGCTGCCTGTCCTGGAACTAGCTCTTGTAGACCAGGCTGGCCTGTTTTATAAATAAAATGGTACTGAAGATGTTGTTCTGTTTTTTTCTAACATAATTAATAAAGATGAATATTTCCCATTTATTCATGATTTGTTACAATGAAAATACTCATATTCTTTGTACTAGTTTACATCCATGTACTAGTTTACTGTTTTTCTTATAAACTATGAATGTCTTCTTTACAATTCCTGAACAACAGTTAATATAGATACACACATATACTGCTATAAATACATTCCTAAAACTTTTGCGATTTTGTTGTTGTTGTTTGTTGCTTTTTGAGATAGGGTTCACTATGTAGCTGCTGTGGGCCTAGAACTCACAAGACAGTCAGCAGACTGGTCTTGCACTCACAGAGATCCGCCTGCCTCTGCATCTGCATCCCCGAGTGCTGGGATTAAAGGCACCAACACTATGCTAGCAGCTTCTGTTATCTTGAGGTAGCTTTTTTCAGTTATGACATTTAGTAAATATGCAACCGTCATATTTGTTTAAGCCTCAGAAACTATGATGTTGCTTCTTGGTGAAATGTTTTTTTTTATTGCTTTTCAAAGTCTATTTCCATCCACTTTGAACTTTATAGCTAGTCTTTGAGGAAGCTTCTGGGTATAACAATTACTACTGAGTACCATGGGAAACTGAGATGCGGACTACAGGTGACGTGGTCAGGTCCCAGAGTCCATCAGTTAGCTACAGACCAGACTCTGGATCTCTCAGGAAAGAAACTTTGTGAGGCTAAAATGTGTAGTTATTTTTGTTGTTGTTATTGTTGTTGTTTGTTTTCTTAACTCTTTGGAGGCCAACTACCCAGCTCCCAAATAAATACACAGAGATTTATTCTTACTTATGAATGCCTGGCCTTAGCTTAGTTAGCTTTTTGCCAGCTTTTCTAACTTAAATTATTCTGTTTGTCTTTAACTGCGTTTTGCTTCTGGGCTTTTAACCTTTCATTAGTCTATGTATCTTTCTTTTCTTTTTACTTCGTGGCTGGCTGTGTGGCTGGCCCCTGCCATCCTCCCCTCTTCCCTTTTTTCCTCCTGGCTCTCCTCTCTCAAGCCTAGATTTTTCCTCCTACTTATTCTCTCTGCCGGCCAGCCCCACCTATTTCTTCTCTCCTGCCAAGCTATTGGCTATTTATATTTTTATTAGACCAATCAGGTATTTTAGACAGGCAAAATAACACAGCTTTACAGAGTTAAACAAATGCAACATAAAAGAATACAACACATCTTTGCATCATTAAACAAGTATTTCACAGCATAAATGAATGTAACACATCTTAAACTAATATTCCACAATAAAAATGAGATGAATTGTGTGCAATGTTATACCCTCTCAGGCTCTGAACCCTGACCCCTACCCGACCCCACACACAGATATTTATGTCACTCTGGCATGTTGGGCTGGCTTTTTTGTTGTATATTTTCATAAAGTCTCAGCACTGATTCTCTAGCATTTTCTACTGGAAACCATTACACAAAAAATCAGGGAACTACCTGCTGCACTGGAGGCTCTCAAGCAATGACAACAAGACCTGAGCTAGTGGGAGCTCACTGACTCTAGACTGACAGTGGGAGAACCTGCATAGGCCCAAACTAAGCCCTCTGAATGTGGGTGACAGTTGTGTGACTGGGGCAGACTGTGGGGCTACTGGCAGTGGGATCAGGATTTATCCCTACTGCTTGTACTGCCTTTTGGAGCCCATTCCCTTCGGAGGGATAGCTTGCTCAGCCTCGATATAGGGGGGAGGGCCATGGTCCTGCCTCAAAGTGATGTGCCAGACTTTGTTGACTCCCCATGGGAAACCTTACCCTCTCTGAGGAGTGGATGGAGGTGGGGTAGGTGGAAGGTGGGGGGAGTGGGAGGAGGGGAAGAAAAGAGAACTGGGATTGGTAGGTAAAAGGAAAAAAGATTGTTTTTAAAAAATACAAAATACAAAAAGAAATGTCAGCAAACATAGCAAGTCTACCAAAATGATAATCATCCTAACCCAAGCTTTTACAAAGTTAATAGTTTAAATAATTTAGATAGGATCTAGGTTTTGTTCTATTTTATTTGTCTAGAGATAGGGTCTCACTATGTAGCTCTGGCTAGTCTAGAACTGGAAGTGAACTTACTGTCTCCACCTCCCAAGTGCTGGAATTACAGGTGTGCCCCACCACACCTGGCATAAACATCAGTTTCTCACAAGGGTTTCCTCATTCTCTGTTCAGCGGAACCACTCCACTCCCTGAAGATCTACAACTTTTCCCTCTATCAATTGTAATTCACTACACACTGTACTTAAACTGGAGGGGAGGGACTTAAGGGTCCACTGTTTTTATGGTTCTATTTCCCCACTGTCTAGCACCTTGCTCTGTGCGTAAGAATTTTAACTCAGTGTTTTACAAAGATGGAAAAAAATGTTATACAGTTAAGTGGCAATGGTTAATAGAAAGAGCAGAGTTTAGTTAAAGGAGAAACATTAAGTGTAGGTTATATTAACCGTATGTTCTTTGCTACATCGCAAACAAGCTCCTATAATGAGATAATTCTGAAGTCCCCTCAGGCCCAAAGTCTGCACTAGCTAAACAATACTAAATTCTATGAAACAGTGTTCCAAGATATTTATAATCTGGCACAAACCTGTGCCTTTCTGTGAATATAAGTATTGTACTTTCATCTGCAATTTACATCTAACCCATTCTTCAAGAGTCCAGTGTGTGTGTGCACATCTGCACATCCCAAAAGTACTAAAGTCTTGGTTAGTATTTGGAAAGAACTCACAGAAATATGGAACATCTGTTTCCTAACACAGCAAAATTCACAGGAAGCAATTATCATTAACTGACAAGAAAACAAAAGAATCTGGAACAATCTATGAAAGGAAAGCATCTAAAATTCACAACTGAACAGAGCAGAGTCTGCGCATCATTTCATCTTCAGAACTGGGGGGATGATGTCACATCTCATGAAACATTTGTCACAACAGAATGTATTTAGTCTGTGCACATACAGATAAAGATTGCACCCACTGTACATAACACGCTCTCAGGTTCTACACCCACCCCCATTAGTATTCATGTCACTTTGGCAGGCTTGGTTGGTTGTGTGCATTTTCATAAAATCTCCAGTGCTTTATAGGCCAAACTAAAACCAAACTGAACTGGATGGCAGTTCCCGATGGAGAAGATGAGTCCTTCTGAGAGAAGATCTAGTGTTATCCACGCCCAAGGAGAAGGAGAACAACAGACACACTGTAGAGGCAGAGGGTTTGTAGCTTGTTGGTTCTCCTGCCATCTTGCTTCTTCTAGGCATATCTGTTATCTCTATATGACTGGCAGAAAGATGTTGGGAATATAAGACAGAGCAAAACTCCAAGCCTTCTCCTTGAGAAGCTTCAGTAAATCACATGGATGCCCAATCAGACCCAGTCACATGACAGCAGTGATGGCTTCACTCTAACTGAAGCAAGCACAAGATGCTTTCTAAGGTCAGGAGAGTGCCTGTACCAGTCCAGAATGCTCATCGGAAGCTTCTTGGAGGAAATGGTGTGATGAGTGACCAGGGCTAATGAGAAGAGGGAAGGAGTTCTTAGGAACTCCTGGGGCTGCAAAGAGATTACCGTGAGAAGTCAGGATGAGAGAGATGTCTTACTACCTAAGAAACATTAGTCATGCAGAACCTAAATTAAGCAAACTATAGTGCAAACTTTGCAGCAATGGAGTAACACACAATCCCTAGCATCCTCACTCTGAAACCTTATTAAAGACAACAGTTATCAAGGAAACCACTAACAGCCAGTACTCAACCCAATTGCTTGGGTTGATTGGACTCTGTATAAGATGGAGGATATAATTGGGCTGTAGGTACAGGGCTG
Organism: Ondatra zibethicus; assembly: GCA_004026605.1. Lineage (NCBI taxonomy): Eukaryota > Metazoa > Chordata > Mammalia > Rodentia > Cricetidae > Ondatra > Ondatra zibethicus. The sequence goes on along the minus strand of PVIU01008143.1, from coordinate 50,083 downwards.
TTGACTAAAGCAGCAAACTATTCAAGAATATTCCTTTCTATACAACAGGGTAGTGAGTAAAATGTACAACATTCTGGAAACGGCTTTCCAGAAGGAGATGCAGAAAGTTTTTAAGCCATGAAGTGCCAATGGCCTGCTCTTAAATCTTAGTTCCAATGCATCAACCCAGGAAGCTTAGTAAATGCCATCTAGCTCCACTTCTCTGGAAGAAGAGAGAATGAATAGGGATGTGAGCCTTGATGCTGTTCTCTGAAAAAAAGCAATGCTAGCCAACCCGGTCCTTAATGAAACAGTGCTGAAAGTACAACACACTTAAATAGAATTATTTACAAAAGACCTAAAGCTATCTAAAAAAGGAGGGTTTTAGCCATAGGAAATAAAACAGTGGAATTTAACAGCAATTATTAGAGGCTATGTATGTTAAAATTACTTTCCCTTCTAAAATTTCCAGTTTTACTGGAGTTCTCTAGGCAATGCAAGTTTGTGTTAAAAATAATCATTCTGTTCACATGGCTTAGTTCTCCCCTTTGAATTTTTTTGGAGACAGTGTCTTGCTATGTAACAGTTCAGGCTGACCTCAAGTTTATTGCAATCCTCCTGCCTCACCCTTTTAGGGGGCTAGATCATAGGCTTGAGTGACCACACAGTGACACTTCTGGCTCCTTTCTTATTGCCTCATCTCCAATAATGTAAGTAAAACTCTACATTCAGAGCATAAGCAAATCCTATTACCTAGGCCTTCAAAATCTGTTCAAATCTATTCAGCCTTCAACTCTCACTTCCTAAGGCAGCCAGCATCTCTTGTGAAGATGACTACCAAGTCCTCTCCAGATTCTGGAACCTCATTCCTGCTTGCTGCCTCCTCAGTCCAGCAAGCAATGGGCTGTTCACTTTACCCCCGTCCTCAGAAGTCTTGGCAGCCTTAGCATGCTCACTGAAGACCATCCTGTGGTCATCAGGTCCCCTGGCTTAGCCCATTATATAGTTACATGGACCCCGTTTCTTTTCAAATATTGTAAGCAAGCACCAGTCTTGCCTTCAAATTTACTCATCTTCTACTGGTACTTTAGGCAGATACCTACAACTGCCTATCTAGTTTTTCTCAGGTTCTCCAGAAGGGCCCTCCTCCCTCCTCCCCCCCCCTTATACTGCTTTGCTATGTAAGTCAAGGTACCTCCTAATGCTCTCCTTTTTAGTTATTAATTTACATGTACCTCCTGATGCTCTCCTTTTTAGTTATTAATTTACATGTACCTCCTGATGCTCTCCTTTTTAGCTATTGATTTACATGTATCTCTCTCACTGGAATGAAAACTCCATGAGCAAAGGGAACTGATGCTCAGTGCTGTACCCCAGGACCTGAAATGAAGCCTAACAAGACTAAGTATGAAATAAAAGACTTTATGTGTATGTGTGCATGCATGTGTGTGTGTGTGTGTTGAAGGCATATGTATGTGATTTGAGAGGCTAAAAACAGGTGTCTTCCTCAATCACTCTTCAGCCTAAACCTCAAGCTTATTGATTCGGCAAGACTGAGCAGCCGGCTGGCTCTGGGATCCACCTGCCTGTCATGGGTGTGAGAGTTTGGAATTGATTCAGCTAGACTGAGCAGCCAGCCGGCTCTGGAATCTACCTGTCGGCCATGGGTGTGAGTGTTTGGAAGCTCAGGTCCTCATGTCTGTCCAGCAAGCACTTTACCCACTGAAGCATCTTCCACCTCCCATGTGTACACTTTAACTGGCCAGAAATAGTTTCTATTGAATTGGATTTTGTTAGTACTATACAAGTATTTCTCATTTCCCAAAAGTAACTAAAAATAAATAAACGAATTTCAATAATAAATAATGCCATCTTGACTTGTAGAACAATGCCATGAGTTCAATGGAAAACATCATGGCTATACTCTAAATTTTTGGTAGGCAATTGGTGTTCTTTAGTCTTGGATCTCTTAAGGCCTTAAAGCTTTGCTACTTTAAACATTACATTCCTGTTTGTCTTATCTGTGGTTAGTAGCAGAGTTTCTCCCAGTCACTTCTGGATACTGCTGGCTCTGACCTTAGTGCCAAGTGGGTTGCACCACGACTCTTGTTGCATGGTTCTATAAAGTTTGGGACCAAGAGCCACTAGAATGCTGTAGAACTAAGAAAACTCCAGGGAGGAGGGAGTCCTAGGAACAAGCACAAACCCTTCTCAAGTGTCTCCAATCCTTTGGGGTTTGGGCAACTTGGCTGAAAGGGTACCTTTCAGAGGGGTGGGGTTTACCTTGATGAGTTAATCCCCCTGACAAGACACACTAAGTAGGCAGTGTCAGCTCTAGTGGACACCCATTTAACTCTAGCATCTGCCCAGAGTGGGAGAGAAGGTGACCCCACAGAGCCCACTCTCTCCCATCAATTTCACTCCTCCTTTGGTTGCCTTCCTAACAAGCTTCGGTCAGCTTTAGCAAGTTTGATCAACTGCCAATAGTCTACTTGCCACGTTTTTTCTTTTTCAAATTGGTTTTCTTTTTTTATATTTTATTTATTATGGTTGTGTGTGTGTTGGGGGCTATGCCTCAGTGTGCCTATGGAACTCAGGTAGTCAGGCTTGCTCAGTAAGTACTGTGCTTGGTGAACCACCTTACCAGCTGCCCTTCCCTCTCCTTTACATTTGTTGTAAGACAGGGTCTTTACAGTTCAGGACTGCCTAGTACATGAAGCACTCCTGAGCTGCTGTCCTGAGTGCTGGGAATACAAGTGTTTAACACCCACCTGGTTCATCTTTCTCTCTCTCTTTTTTAATGGTTTATTTATTTTTATTTTATGTGCATTGGTTTTTTGCCTGCATGTGTATCCGTGTAAGGGTGTTGGATCACCTGGAACTGGAGTTACAGACAGCTGTGAGCTGCCAAATGGGTGCTGGGAACTGAACCTGGGTCCTCTGAAAAAGCAGCTAGTGCTCTTACCACTGAGCCATCTCTCCAGCCCCTTACCTCTGAAGCATAATCTTTCTGGAGATTTTTAAATGAGATTTTGAGATTCTTTCATTAAAAATAAGGTATTCTTTCTAATAAATTATTATTGCACTTATTTATTGTGGTAGGGGAGGTAGACTCATGGTCACAGCATGTATGTGGAGGTCAGGGGACACCTTGAGGGAGTAGGTTCTACCCTTCTACCACATACGTCCTTGGAATCAAACTCAGGTCGGATGTGGCAGCAAGTGTCTTTATCCACTTAGACATTTGGATGGCCCCAAAACAAGATATTCTTAATTTTGAACCACTTGAGAATTCACAGCACAGGATCTGGTCAAAACTACATATAACATAAATTAAAAACACTATTTTTTCTGTCCAGTGACTTCCTCAATAAATACAATGTAACAAATCATGCATGAGTCTTGGACTTTTATTTGGACATGAAGTTTCTTTAATGCTTAAATTGTCTTGTTTGGGACATGGTACCCTTGCTCACTGTTGGTCCTGTCTGTGATGCAGTACCCTTTCTCATCACTGTCCCAGTCTGTGAGGAGGCACACCCTCTCGCCATTGGTCCTATCTGTGATGAGGTACCCCTCTCATCACTGGTCCTGTCTGTGATGAGGTACCCTCTGTCACCATTGGTTCTGTCTGTGATGAGGTAACCCCACTCTCCCTTTGGTCCTCTCATTGTGGGTCCTGTCTGTGATGTAGATCCCTTCTCACTGCCGGTCCTGTCTGTGATGTGGTTCCCCTTCTCACTGTTGGTCCTGTCCATGATACAGTTACCCCCTCTCATTGTGGGTCCTGTCTGTGATGTAGATCCCTTCTCACTGCCGGTCCTGTCTGTGATGTGGTTCCCCTTCTCACTGTTGGTCCTGTCTGGGATGTGGTTCCCCCTCTCACTGTTGGTCCTGTCTGGGATGTAGATCCCTTCTCACTGTTGGTCCTGTCTGGGATGTGGTTCCACCCTCACTGTTGGTCCTGTCTGGGATGTAGATCCCTTCTCACTGTTGGTCCTGTCTGGGATGTAGATTCCTTCTCACTGTTGGTCCTGTCTGGGATGTAGATTCCTTCTCACTGTTGGTCCTGTCTGGGATGTAGATTCCTTCTCACTGTTGGTCCTGTCTGGGATGTGGTTTCCCCTCTCACTGCCAGTCCTGTCTGGGAAGGGGCACCCTGTCACCACTGGTCCTGTCTGTGATATGGTATCCCCACTCACTCTCGGTCCTGTCTGGGATGTAGTACCTTTGGTTCTGTCTCTGATATGGATGCTTTTTCACCATTTAGGAATTTAAGTTTTTAGGTAGCTTGTTCAAAGAAAACAGTAAATATGGATTATAAGAGAAGCCTGTTGTTATTCAAGCTAGTATCTCCTGCAAAGCCACTCCTTCCTTTAAAATTCCATATCTGGATTCCTGGACTGTGAGTGCAGTCTACCTCTGGACTGATTTCTGGGGTCTCTGCTACTTGGGCTATGCAAGTGGTTTCTTTTCTTCCTCCTCTCTGAACACCCAGCAGGCAGAGCCAACATAAACCAAGGGTTGGTGACTTTTTGAGCAACCCTCACATTCCTGCACTCTTCTGCAAAGCTTCACTGCAAACACTCTTCCTGTGTCTCTGACGCCTGCCTACCCAGATGCAGTTTTACATTTTCTTCTCACTGCGGCGGCGCTTGGCAGGTAATTAATTAACCTGTTAATAGTCCTCTGCCCAGTTTTGATACAGAGTTTCTGGCAGGAGTCAGGTTTAAAACATTTCAGATGGCTAACACTAACCTCCAAATATTTCCCTATTTGAATTCTTTAGTTTCTCTATTCTTTTGCCACCCAGAAAGGAAGGAGGGGAGCACTCCAGGCTCAGGGAGTGCCAGGGCGCGAGGTGGAAAGAGTACTGAGAGCTGAAGATGGGAGGAGCTCTGGGAAATGCTGTCTTTGGGCATACCATCGCTGCTCTATTCCTGACCTCACAGCAGCTCGGGAACTGCACAAGACAGGGTCCGCCAACACTCATGAAGCTCCACTGTGCCCTGTGGAGCTAATGGTGGTTAAAGGTTACTGGGAAAGCAGAAGTCATTTTCTTGAGTGTTTCACCACTGGTAACTCGCCCATGGTTGGTAAATAACCCCCAGGCCACGATTACTTAAGCAACCCTAATTAAATGCGGTGAGGGAGGAGCACATACTAAGACATGAAAGTAAGGGAAGACCAGCAGGAGAGGACACAAGGAGGTAAGAGAGGGTAATGGGGGTGGTGGTGAATATGGTCAAAATACGTCCATGTATAGGTCAGTGTGAAAGAATAAGCAAAAAGGAAAACATTAAAGTCAGGTTGGGACTGGTGAGTTGGCTGGTAACCAATGCTTGCAGAGGACCAGTGTTTGGTTCTCAGCGCTTAAGTGAAATGATTCAGAATCACCTGTAAGTCCAGCTCAGGGAGAGCCAATGCTCTCTTCTGATTGTTGTGGAAAAATATGAACACATTAAAAAATATTTTTAAAAACTTTTAAAAAAGGCATGGGTGGGGATGAAAACCCTCATATGCTCAACAGAGACATCTTTACAATGTGTTCCTTCTACCCTCACAACTAAGAGAACCCCAAAGCCACTCTTTAGGACTTACAACACCCGAATCCCTTAACATGGGCATCAGAAGCTCACAAATAAATCCTATCCAGTGAACACCAATCTTTTTTTTCCTCCACTGATTTATGTGCAGTCAGCAGACAGTTCCCAGTGTGTCCTGCTGACAGACCCTGGGTTCCTGTGTAGGATGCTGGGAACTCTGGAGAGGTGGCTAAGCTGAGGTCAATTCAATGACACCTGAGGGGAAACCTGAGGAGGATGCAGGGAAGGAGACTATTTCCTCAGCAAAAAAATGGCAGCATCTGACTGGTTCTTGGAAACGGTTGGAAGGCTGTGCCAGCCATTTAGTGACTATGAGAAATGAAAAATTAAAAAGCTATACAACCAAGAGAGTGACTCAGTGGGCTGAGACAAGCACAGACCTTTAATGACAAACAGAACAGCTGCTTCCTCCATGACACATCCCCTAGCTGTTTAGGGTCATTACTGGTCAGTTTGCTTTTCTGATATGTTAGTCTTAATGGTCATGTAAGAGGTTTATAGATTCTTAATTAACATTTGCTTAGCAAACTTGCAGCTGACAGCTTCTTCTAGATGTGTTTATGTCATCTCACACAGAAGGCCTTGGGCTTCCTCCATCTAGAGCAGCTGCTCCATCCATCATTGGAACCATTTATCCACCAATCAGTGTTGTCTCCTTTCAGGCTCTTCTGCCAACAGCTAACGGCTGAGTCAGTACTTGATAAAGGACACTGCATTAGGCACAAGTGAGACAAGCCATGACAGGGGCATAAAACAATTATACCCATTTTAGAGACAAAGACACCAAAGTTCTTGGTTTCTAAACATTTTTCTACATTAAAAATCTGTATGCAGTCTTGCTGGGATTCAAATCTACAGCATCTGAATACATAAGTCTCCTGCTTTTCATTATGCTTCAAATGTGAGCCCCTGCTTCGCTTGCCTAACGTACATTCAGCAAGAGACTATACTGCTTTTGATATTCTACAATCTTGACTGCCCACAGCTACTCCAATTACAAGCTGTATCTCATCATTTCTGGACATGTGGTGCATTTAGAACACAGGCTTCCTTTCACCCGGAAGTCAGACCAACCCAAACCTACAGTGCTGCCCTGGTGACAACTGGGGATAACAGCTTCAGCTCGTGCTCCTGTGAGGCTCTTTTCTACCTTGCTCACCGTTCTGAGGGATACGCCCTGGGAGCATGGTGGTTCTCCTAGATCTTCACACATCAGATGCCTAAGTGTATGAGGAGAAAATTAAGAATCTTGAGACTCTTAAAGCAATGATCTGATAACATTTCTAATGTGTTGGCAGGGTCCTGTTCCAGAAGGTGTTTATAAAGTTGCTGACTAAGATCTCTGTGCAGGATGTATACAGCAAGCGTGTCCTAATGTGAAACCCCAAACCACCCACATATCCAGTACCCAGATGAAAAACTAAACCAGGAGTCACTTACCATGGCAGGATTTATTTTACTGCCATTACAAGGAGGACTTGGAGCATAAGGACATAAGAAAAGGATACTATACAAAAGGGTAAATATGAAGATAGACACACACACACAGGCTCCATCTACATGAAAATGTGAATCCGGACTTATACGAACACTTCGGTGTACAATGCGAGTTTAGAATGTAATAAAATAATGGAAACTGGCTCTTCTTTCTACTGCTTATCTTTAGAGTCATTATATTATCAGTGCTGCAAATTCTTACAAACTGTATGTTCACAGTTAAACGTTTGACCAATTTTGAAAAGATGTGTCTTTGTGTGCATGATGAATGTTTTCTTTTTTTTCCTTCTTCTTTTGTTCAGGGTGCCTTCTTGACAAAAGACATCCATTTACTGACAGACTAACCATGTTAAGTTGTTTCTAATAGCCAAAGGCTCACCAGAATGAACGCTGTCCCACACGTTACTGCACTCCAGATGCAGATAGCCCACTCCACAGCTCTGCCTTGCTGAGCTGGCACACCCAGGATTCTTTCTGCCAGTGATGTGCATCTCTTCACCCTTCTCTTGGTTAACTCTGGCTTATTCCAGAAGTTCTTAAACTTAGTTAACTCTGGCTTAGTCAATAAGTTCTAAACATGGTGCAGGTTGCAGGACAATTTAGTTTACGTACCTCTCATGCCCACATCGCAGAAGGAAACATTATAATTATCAGTCGTTTTATGGAGGTAAAGTCAGTCACTTTAAGCTAACAAGTTTGTCAGGGCTAACAGAAACAGGTGATCAGCTCCACTCTCAGCTCACTGTTGTCTAATTCTGGCTTATTCTCCCTTGGACGATTTCATGAATTAAAAAGTATCAGATAAAGTATAAAGGTCACGTTCCTAGAAGTAAATTTTCAGATTATTCTTCTAATAATACCTAACCTGTCCTGCCATGAAGACCAAGACTGGGGTGAAACCCTCTCCTTTAAGATCTCTGTGGGCACCAAACCCTCTCCTTTAAGATCTCTGTGGGCACAGAGCAGTCAGTCCTGCTTCAGGGCAAGCACCGCTAAGGCCACACAAAACAGCGACTTAGATAAATATGAAAACAAGACATCAATTCAAGTACAAACAGCACACAAATAAACAGCACACCAGGATACAAGGGAGCCCAAATAAAGGGTTGGTGACCTGTGCAAAAAGTCCCTTTTTTAAGTTCTGAAATTTGGAGGAAATCCTCCAAACTGATTTTATAAATATTTCCCAGTCAAACTTTCCACACTTTATCAGAAGAGGTTCTAACCTTGAAATGGGTTGGGAAATGGAAAAAAGAAACATTGGTCCAGCTCCAGGGCTACCTGTGGGAGGCACATACTATGTGCACACACACATCATCAGCTATAAAGCTGTTCCCTGAATCATGGCCTTTTCCAGGCGACAGGCAGTCCCAGATCCCCACATTTCCTGTAAACAAAGCTGAGGTGATGAGCCCTATTACTGTCACCAGTGGATCCTTAGGCCGTCCTAGAAACTATCCCAATTCTAATCTCTCCTCACCTCCTTTCTGTCACCCAGACCAGTCTACTCTTGCCCAAGCTCCATTTTCAGTCCCCTGTTCAAAAACCTTGAGGGGTTTCTTTCCCCTCCCTGACTCTGTGAGTCTCTTTTGTGTGCTTTCTAGCATACTTCCAAAATGAGGTAGCCTGAGCTAACAACCTAGCCTCTATTCTGCTCTGATGATCTCCTTTCCTTTCACCCCTGTCTCTGGGCTTGGTCCTGCTGTGGTCTGGAGTGCCTTGGTCTACTGTAGTCTTGCCAGGTCTAGTTAACTCCATGTCCTCTAAGGACTTTTTTGTGTCTTGGACTAACTCCTACTTACCTTCACATACATTAAACTTTTATGGAAGGGAAAAGCCTTTTATTACAATTTTTTTCAAGATTTTTTAGTTTATTTGTATGCTTTGCATATGTATGTATGTATGTAAGTAAGTATGTATGTATATACGTATGTGCACCATGGTTGTATAGTGACCACAGATGCCAGAAGGCAGCACCAGGGCCCTTGGAACTGGAGTTACAGTTGTGAGCTACCATGTGGGGACAGGGAATTAAACCCAGATCCTCTGAAGAGCAGCCAGTGCTCTTAACCATCAAGCCATCTCTCCAGCTCCCTACTGTAATCATAAAAATATCCATGACAACAAGGCCTGCGAAGACTGAAAATATAAGTGGTATCAAAAATCAGCGGTCTGGACTCTGCTCTCCAGGCACAACACTGAAGAGGATCTAAGGTTTTCTCAGACTGCTTTGACAGCTCCTGCTACAGTTGAGTTTTCTTCCCTCTATTCATCAGAGCTTGCCTGGTGGCCTCTGTAACAGTCTTCCCAGAAACGGGGTGACTCTCTCCTAGGTGTCCCCTGGCCTTTGACCTCAGAGTCTTTCATCTTCACATGCAAATCTCCTATTTCAACTTCATATAAAGAATTTGAGTACATGGCTTTTGGGGATCCTAGTCTATTTGGATGCACACCTTCCTAAGCCTGGATGGAGGGGGGAGGGCCTTGGACTTCCCACAGGGCAGGGTATCCTGCCCTCTCTCAGGACTGGAGGGGGAGGAGGAAAGGGTGAGTGGGGGAGCGGGAGGGAAGTGGGAGGAGGGCAGGAAGTGGAAATTTTGAATGGTATTATTTATAAAGTAATAAAAAATTATTAGAAAAGAAAAAGAATTTGAGTATACAGTGTTGGTGCTGAGACTGGGGTGAGCCGACTTGGATTTAAGGGTCCTTGTCATCAGCCTCCATCAGCTGTGACTTTGGAGTAGAGGTTGAGTAAGGACATACACTAGTTAGGACAACAGCCACTGTTCTTCCTGAACGTCCAGAGCACAAAAGGGGCCTTTCTCTTGGGTGGTACAGCAGGCTTCTAGAAATACAGGGAAGAGAATCAATCTCGGTTTTCTGAGTGGTCAGCCCAGATGTCTGCAACCAAATGTGTACAGGTCTTCCTGTATGCACTAGCAAACAAGATGGATACAGCTGGATGCCCTTCAATTTGACTTAACTCTCAGACAGTCTATCTGGAGAAAGCATTTTGTCTCACACTTAAGGCACATCCCCTAAGACTTCAGACTCTAGGCAAAAGTCCCAGGTACTTTTTACCCATGCTTCTGACTGACTGGCTAAAGACAGGTTTTTCAGAACTCCCATCTTCTGCTCAATTAATTTGCTAGAACAGTTCACAAAACTCAGAGAACATTTCTGGTTTATATAAAAGGATATTAACAAGGACATAGATGAAGACCAGACAAAGGGATGGAGAGCTACAACAGGGCATGCGGGAAGAGACAAAGAACTATCATGCCCTTTCCAGGAGCATCAAATTCTAGGAACTACCAGGAAGCTCTCCAAAACCCACTCTTTTCAGTTTTTGTGGAGTCTTCACTCCACAGGCATGGCTGGCCAATTAAAATCACAGCCAACACAAGCTCTTCCCTCCAAGGAGGTTGGAATGTTGGGACTTCTACCACAGCCCTCTGTTCTTGCCACAGCGTTCTGCTTTGTTGTTTCGTGTAGCCAGCCCTCATCCTGAAACTACCTAAGGGCTGCCTACCTCATCAGCATAGTAAACACTACAATCCAGGGCTGACCACTCCTTACTGGATAAGAAACCAGGGGGCTCATCCTGGGAAGATGGTTTCTCTCACTCTCAGCATTCCTTAATTGCCTGTAGTTCTTTGTCTATGGGTAGGGCTCCGTGGGAATAAATATATTTGTAATGCACTAAACATTTTTAAACTTCCCAATTTCAGTTTCTTATGGTATATGCCAGCAGTTATTAGACACGTCAAAAGATTAAGCCAAATAAAAGCCCTGTGGGATTCTCAAATTTTAGGAGTGTCAGAAGGTTTGAAAGACTAAAGGAAAAAAGAATCATATACTGTATGACTACTCATGCTAAGAGTTGCAGTCACTGAAACACCTCAGTAGAGGTTGACCCCTCTACTGCTGTTCAGCCATGAGCATCACTGTGACCTTGGTCAGGGTCAGTGTACTACCCATCTAGGTCCAAAGTCATTGGGCAAGAAGATCCTACCCAGAGCTGTACTGTCCACAGTTAAGTCTGGGATGCATCAGCAATGTGAATAAGAGAACTCACTGGAGAAACAAACTTAAAATGGGAGGTCTAGTTAAGTATGCAATAAAATAATCAGGCTTCCCCAAGACACCAGGCTTGACGGTCAGGAGAAGAGCATTATTCCTTGATTGTGTCACAGGGTAAATTAAAAAGATGTATCTTGAAATGAGGCTTAGATAAATAATTTTTATTGCTTCAAGGACATCCTTAAGTAGCATTTTTTTTCACTCTGAGCATACGGTTGTAAGGAATGTGACTGATTAATAATTAAGCAATAGAAGTTTATCTACTACTTCTTTTGCAGCATATTCCAAATGTCAACAGTGAAAATACCGAGTCATATCTTATTATTATAGAAACACATCTGACCTGTGAATCACCGGAAATGATCTGGGACTCCTCGGGGCTGGTGGACCACACGCAGCAAACATCTGCTTTTAAGCATTTAACAAGAACGGCTGAACTCCCTCATACATGACACAATTCTACTCAGCAAAAGAAGGTCCAGAAAGCTTTAATGAATAAGGAAGCTTTCAGTTGAGCCATAGATGACACAAGATGGAGCTAGTGAGGTGACTCTGTCACCCAACAGTGCAAGCCTGACAACCTGAGTTTGATCTCCAGAACCCATATAAAGGTGGGAGGTAAAAACTGACTTCACAGAGAACTTCCGGCCAGCTAGGGCTGTGTGATACATGTGCGTGTCAACATGTGTCCACACACACAAGAAGAGAGAAAATAAAGACTGTCTGTAATTTTTAAGGAACAGAAGGCTGGAAGAAGCTGAAATAAGAAGTTTTAGCAAGAGGCAGGGAGCTTTGCAAAGCGGAAGAAAACAGCTCTGGAAGATGAGTGCCTTGCAGCAGGCAAACTACACTCCACATGGATCACCCAAGATTCAGCAGGAAGTCAAAGGTGAGCAGATGGCCAGACTGGGACATCTGAACATTCTAGTCCCTAATGCAGGACTAGCAGGAGAACACATGCAGCCAATACCCACTAAATGAACATAGAAATGACTCAGAGAAATGAACTACCTCTTAAGGTAGCACAGACAGGATGTAATTCCAGGGCTGAACTCAGACTTTCAAAGGCACAAAACCCATGTTGTTTTCCATAAATCAACGTCTTCAAAATGGTAGGAAACATAGTCAGGATGGAGTGGAGTGAGTGGTAACACAGAGAATGGCAAAAATACAGCTGGGAGAGGTGGGTGTTCATACAGGTCCTCTGGGAAATAACAGGCACATGTGTGCTGTGGGAAGATGAGAACAAACCAGCTCCGAGGCTACACAGAAGGGACAAGAGGAGAACAATCTGGAGCAGAGTGATTCAGCTGTTCATGAGGAAGGGTGCTGGACACACAGATTGTCCCAAATTCTGACGCTGAACTGCATGGGCTTGGACAAGTTGTCCATCCTATTTGGTCCTTACTTTCCCGCACTTCAGAGTTTCAGAGTGATACCAACACTAACTGCTCACAGATTTTGTGAGCACTTAATGCAATAATGCATGTAGGGGAAAGGAATACAGTTCTTGGCTTAATAGATATTGCTTTAAAAAGGAAAGAGAGGAAAAAGGAATAAGGGGGAAAACACGTGAGGGGAAGGAAGAAAAGGGCAGAGAGGGAGGAGGCGTTTCTAGAGACTACAGGAGTGAATCAAGGCAGATCTGTCAGCCCTGCTGAGCTGTCCTAACAGAGGAAGAAAGAAGTCTCATGTCGTTCCAAGGGTCCAAGTCCAGGTGACCAGAAAAATGAGCTGATATGAAGGTGTCCACAGGGCATCCAGTCCAAGGTACCAAGGAAGCTAGTGCTGAGGTTGCAAAGGGGGAGAACTCTGAAGAACATGCCCAAGTCCACAGTAGAAAAGGAACAGCTAAGTCACAGAAAGGTACAGAATACAAGGACAGAAACACCTGTGGACACGGGGCACTGATAATGAGGCCAGATGGAGAATGAGAGGCGAGATGCTCAAGCTATACCTGTAAAACCACTTAGTTTCCACACTCTCGCCAGTCAGGCATGTTTAGGCCCCACCCTGTTTTCTAGCCAGCCATTCCATTCTCTCCACCGAACCTGATGGCTGATGCTTCTGGCACCAAACTTGGGCACACTCTGCCCTTGCAACTCTTCTCTTGAATCAACCTTTACCCAAAAGTGGCATGTTAAGTTCATGTTGTGAGCATGGCAAAATGGGCTGTTATGGCTCATCAGTGGATCAGTGCTTGCCACACGGCATAAGGTGCTGAGTTCAGATCCCCAGCACCCCCGTAACAAGCAGGCGTGGTGGTATGCCTACGATCCTAGTACTGGGAGGCAGAGACAGGAGGATCGTTGGAGCTTCCTGGACAGCTAGTATTGCCAAATAGAAGTGTGAGACTTGGTCTCAAAAAATAAGACGGAGAATGTGCTGGCTAGTTTTATGTCAATTGAGAAAATGCCTCTGTAAGATTCTTACTTATTGATATGGGCTACCCTTGGGGAGGAGGAGGTCCTGGGTTCTCAAAAAAAAAAAAAAAAAAGGCCGAGCAAACCATGGGGAGCAAGCCAATGAGAAGCACTCCTCCATGGCCTCTGCATTAACTCTTGCCTCCAGATTTCTGCCCTGTTTGGGTTCCTGTCCTGATTTCCTCTGACAATGAACAGTGCTGTGGACGTGTAAGCCAGATAAACTTTCTTCCCCTATTTGCTTCCGTCACAGTGTTTTATCACTGTAATAGCAACCCTAACTAGGACAGAGTAACTGAGAATATAGCTAACATCAATCTTCTGCCTCTACACGCACACACAGAAGAATACATACATACACATGCATAAACACTCCTACCTATACAAAGATGAGTCAAACTGGAGTGATTAATGCCCCATTCACCTTTAAGGTCTAGACCCCTCAAAGCCTGTAGAACAGCTCTGCCCCAGACAGCCTCCACATCCAGCCACAGACTTCCCTCTGGCCCAGTCTAAGCATCAGCAACTCTCCCACAGCTCCTGCTGTGTGTACTTCTCTCCTTAGTGTAGCCCTGTTGTACAGCTCTCTACAAAGCACATGCTAAATGAGTACGGGGGCCATGGAAGCAGATGGAAGAGTCACCGGAGGCACACAGGGCAAAAAGTGGGCTCGCGCTGGCAGAAGTTCGATGGATTAATAGATAGTATAAGATGAGTGGCAGAAGAACAAAGTGGATCGCAGGAGCCAGGCTTAGAGATGTGGGACTATATTACCATGGAGAGAACTGGTTCTTAGAGGGACAGACACAAAGAGTCCCAGGCATCACTGTGGCACACTGCCTTTCAAAGCACAGCCCGACTCAGTCCTAGGCATCACTGTGGTGCACAGCAGTCCAAAGCACAGCCCAACTCAGTCCCAGGCATCACTGTGGCACACTGCCTTTCAAAGCACAGCCTGACTCAGTCCCAAGCATCACTGTGGTGCACAGCCTTCCAAAGCACAGTAGAAACACTAGTGGTTGCAAGGGTGTGAGCTGAGGGAGGATGAACACACAGAACAAAGTACTTCCAGGGCTATGCAAACATTGCGTAGAATACTTCAATAGTGAATACAGGCTATAGATTTTTCAAAACCCACAGAAAATGCAACACCAAACGTTAACATCTCTCTTTTTTTTTTTTTTTTACCAATACTACAACTTTTGATGGTGGCATTTGAAGAATTAAAAAAGCTCAAATGCCCATAAGACATAACACAAAAGACTCTGATGTAATAAAATAATATTCCTGGGGTTTCCAGGAGCATCTCTAACTTTGTCACTTCACACTGAGCCACACTCCAGGGTTCCCACAAAAACCTGTTTAAATTATCTTACTGCTTAGAGCAAACATGTCAGAAAAGCTAACAGAGCTGCTTCCCTGGCCCCAGCTTGCTGCCGCCCTGCCTTGCAGAGGAAGCTGTTTATGCAGCTTCCATGAAGATAAAACTGAGTGGCACATTCCTGAAGGGAGGCGAAGCTGTGTCCTACTAACTAAAAATGACTGTTTTAGAATAAAAGTCTGAAAGCCACTGAGGCTCTGCCAAACTTGACATTCAAGAGAGGGTTTTTCTTACTGAAGAACAGACAGCACCAAACACTGAAACCAGGACTTAGCCAGGCTAAAGATGAGGGAGCCAAAGAGAGTTATGGGAAGAAGGAATGGTAGTTGAGAAAATGCCCCCACCAGACTGGTCTGTAGGCAAGCCTGCAGGGCATTTTCTTCATTAATGATTAATATGGGAGGGCCCAGCACATTGTGGTTTGGGATAGTATAAGAAAGTAGTCTGAACAAACCAGTCAGCAGCATTGCTCCATTGTTTCTGCATCAGTTGCTGCCTCCAGATTCCTGCCTGGAGTTGCTGCACCGACTTCCCTGATGACTATAGAAGCTATAAGCTGAAATAAACCCTTTCCTCCCCAAGCTGCTTCTGGCCATGATGTTTTATCACAGCATCAGAAACTCTAAGAAGGTCCCCAGTAGAAGGATACCTGCTTTGGTTTCTAGATGAACCAGCTCATGGGGTTGACAGGTCAGGGAATGCCTAGCTCAGGAGCGTTAGCTTGGCCATGAGCACCCACTGGTCAAACAGACCTGTATCTCATCAGCGCTCTGCCTTCCAGCTCATGTGTCACAAGAGCAGAGAGCTGTGTCTCTGGTCCCACAATGAGGACCAACCTGAAACACCCAGTTCACCCAACTACAGAGTCTTAGAGAAGTGAAGACCATGAATTGATGTAGGATTTTCCTCTGTACCATTAATGAATAAAGAAACTGCCCTGGCCTGTTGATAGGGCAGAACTTAGGTAGGTGGGGAGGATTGGACTGAATGCTGGGAGAAAGAAGGGCAGAGTCAGGGAGACGCCATGGAGCCACCGTAGATAGACATGCTGAAACTTTGCTGGTAGGCCATGATCTCATGGTGATATACAGATTAATGGAGATGGATTAAACTAAGATGTAAGAGTTAGGCAATAAGAAGCTAGAGCTAATGGGCCAAGCAGTGATTTAATTAATATAGTTTCTATGTGGTTATTTTGGTTCCGGGCGGCCAGGACGAACAAGTGGCTCCTTGTAACAACCAATAACTAGTACCCAGACTAAAACGCTTCCAGACGATTACTAAAAAGAAAAAAAGGACACTTATGAAGGAAGCTCCTCCCGTGACTTTTTAAGCTCATGCTTCTTCCAACACCTGAGGGATGGAATAGGTGTTAACCTGAGCTGACAGAGGAAGAAACTGAGGCATAGAGCAGTCATTACGATGACAGGTAGTTAGCCTAGTCTACTCAGAAAGCACTCAAAGTGGGGGCCTCAGAGAGAGCCCTAGTCCTGCCTCACTGGGCAAGAGCTGCCTTCTGAAAGGGGGCCTTTCACTTGACCACAGTGAGGCAGGCGAGGGCAGGACACATTACTCTGCCATGACCAACATGGACATACAACCATACACTTTAAATTTAAATTGATTGAGTGAAAGAAAGCAGTCAATGTCTTGGTAACACTGGGCATATCTGTAGTGCTCAAGAACCATGTGTGGTAGGCAGCTTTCACCACGCTAGGCAGAATGGACAGTTTAAGCCTGGAGGGTGCTCTCCTAGGCAGATTTTGCAGCCTGCACCCTATGGTACAAGGCTGTCATTGCTGGCACCGGCAGCCAGACTGGGAGTCCAGCAACAGTTCCAAGTAGCTCTGAGAAAACAGGCAAACCTGAGCCTCCATTCCCTCTTCTCCTTCAAAAGGCCTTTCTGCAGGAACATCCTAGGATTCTGCTCACGATCCCACACGGGAGACTGTGGAATCCTCCTAACCTTAGACCCATGCTGTCAAATCAGACCAAGGGCCATTAGGTGTTGACTACTTCATCAATCACTAAATCCAAACTAATATGCTTTAAATATTTCAAAGGTTAACATATAAAACAGTCATTAAAAAAGACTACTCACCAGAAAAGCCAGCTAGAAATAGAGAAGAGGCTCAGCTCACCCCAATGTCCTTTCCATATAAACCTAGGAGGAAAAGGTTACAATTTAGGACCAGAAAAAGACAAAACAAATCAAAAGAAAGCAAACACACACATACACAGAAAAACAAACAAAACACCCTCTTGTTTCTCCAGACGAATGATTCTGTTTCCATTTGCCACAGAATGCAAACAACACGGTTATAAGATATAAGTATGAATCAATGCCTAAGCACAGGAAGCCCCCTTTCCACAGAAATTGTAACTATCTTTTTTTCTCTCTTGCATAGAGCTGTGACCTCCTGGCCTTTATCTCCACACATGGTGAACACCTTAAGCAGAGACTATGTCTACCACTTCTTGGAAGATTAATATAAGATTATGGTGTTTTGAATGAAAACAGCCCCCATAGGCTCATATGTTTGAACGCTTGGTTGCCAGTTAGTAGTTTGGAAAGAATTAGATGGTCTGGCCTTTGTTAGAGAAGATGTGCCCTTGGGGGTAGCCTTTGAGGTTTAAAAATCCCACATCCTAGGTGTTAACTTCAGCTGACAGATGAGGAAACTGAGGCACAGACAGGCCATTATGATGATAAACCTAGAGCCACGCAGTTCCAGGAGCCAGGAGAGATAATGGGGGAAGGGAGGATGCTAAAGTTGTCTCTCTCTTTTGCCTGCTGTCTATGGATCAGGATGTAAAGCCCTTGGCTACTGCTCCAGCACCATGCTGTCTGCTTCCCACCATAATGATCATGGACGAACCCTCTGAAAATGTGAGGAACCCCCCAATTAAATGCTTTCTTCTGTAAGTTGCCTTGGTCATGATATTTCTTTGCAGCAATAGAATGGTAACTAAGCCAAGAGTATGTTTTAAGAGGTAAATGGCAGCTTGTGCCTATAATCCCAGGACTTGGAAAGTTGACGCAGGAGAGTTGCCATGAGCTTGAGGTTAGCCTGGCCTACACACTGAGTTCTAGGACAACATGGGTTAATGTGGTTTGGTGATCTCACTATACTATACTGAGGAAATTCAAAAGCAGAGTTCAGGGCCAAGGAAAACAGAAACCTCAAATCACTGGGCTAAAGGGAATTATTTATCCTGGGAGAATTCAAAGAAGGTGGGACTGTGGCAATTTTAGCATCCATCCCATTATCTCCACTGGCTCCTGCAATTACATTAATTAAGCTTTAATTAATTAAAATGGCAATAGGAAGTGCCAAGTACAGTCATAGCACATTGGTAATTGACTCACACCTCACAGTAAATTATTTCTATTTTGCAGTAGAGGACACCTAGGCATGGAAAGATTAAGTAACTTCTTCAAGGTCACACAAGTAGAAAGTGACAGGGCTGGGACTTAAGTGTCAAGCTTCTATGTTGCCAGTATAAAAGCCCCTTTCTAATACTGATGATGAGCATTTAAAAAATCATTGAGAAATACTTCAGGGTCATGAAACCAAAAAGAAAAAAAAAACAATTGGGCTCACTTAGCAAACAGCTCGCAGACTTGTCTCTAACACCCTTTCAGACTGCCAGCTTTGACTCTTTTCTGTTGAGAAGTTCTAGAAAATGCCAATCTTTTAATTTTGCCACATTCTCAACATTTACTCTTAAACTCCCTCAGCATAGTAAAATAACCAAAACAAACAAACCACCACCACCAGCATCAACAAAACCCCTTGACTTCATGGTAACAATCAACTAAAGACATTATCCACCAGCAAAACTGCAATTCCAGCTGGGTTCTTAGCAAGGGCACTTTACAGGGAACAGAGACCAAGTGGGTCCTGGTAACTCCAATCCTTCATGTGGTTATAAACCAGCTTACATGTGACTGCATGAGCTAGGCTCTTAGCAACATGTGACCTGTTGGAAACAGTTCTACTTTCTCGTCCCTGGACACCATGCTATGCTGTGGACGCTGACACTGCTGAGCGCAGGGCTTTAGAATGCTTGAAAACACTTTTTATATTTTATATACTTCTCAGAACAATCCTGTGAGCAGGAAAAGACAGTCTTTCAAAGGTACAAAAAATAAAATAAACAAAATCAACAACAACTGTAATGGTCCTGTCCTTTTAAGAGACAAGCCACGACCCAAGCTGATCTTCAGCTTCCAGCCTGAGTCTCCCCCCCCCAAAGAGGCAGCTTCTGTCTCTCCCTTCTCCCCACTTTTCCCCTTCACCCCCTTCTGTTTCTCTCTGCCCTCTCTCTGCCTCTCTCTGCTCTTCTCCCCTTCTCCTCTTTCCCCTCCATAACCCACTAAAAAAGTATCCAACCTCACTCTGCAACTCTGCATGGTGTGTCTATCCATCTCTTTCTCGCCTGCAGCATGGCTCCCTGCCTGGGACCAGCAGCCTTAGGAGACATGCAGCGTGGTCTCGTGTGCCCATCCTGTCTCTCCTTGTGGGACTGGCTGCTCCCTCAAGGTCTCTCACCCACCACGCAGCTCCCTGCCTGGGACTTGCAGCCCCTCATGGCCCGCTGCAGCCACTTGGGGAACCCCACCATCCCTGCCTGGGACTGGCTGCTCTTAAGACCCGCTGCCTGCCGCCACTTCAGGAACCTGCAGCATTTTACTTTTACCATAACAACAAAAACAACACAAAAGTCTGAGGGGGTCTTCTAGTCATGAACTGTGTTTCATCCTTTGCGCAAGCCCCTCTTTTAGGTTTGGTTTTCTCCTTTGTGAAATCTATTGTGCTTTCTTCAGAAGACTGCCATTGCTGGTCAAGAGTAGGCACATGGATGGGTATGGTGGCTCATTCCTGGAATCATTGAATTGGAGAGGCCAAGGTGAGAAAATCAACAATTTAAGACCAGCCTGGACTACAAGGTCAGTTCCAGGCCAACCTGGGCTACAGAGACAAAGGAAGGGGGGAGGGGAAAAAGCGTGAGCGGGAGAAAGGGAAGGAGGGATAAAATAAATGACACACCTTCTCATAATCACCAGTCATAAAAAATTTTAAAACCAAGTTATATCCTTGAGATTTCATTTTTAATTTTTAACAGGTTTGTGATCATAAAATTTCTCAAGGAATGCCCACTTTCAGGTTCTTCCGGAACCTTCTTGCTCCCCAGAGAGAGGGAGAAACACATATGGATTAGAAACTCAAGACAGGCATAACTTTTGTTTCAAAACCTAAGGAAAACAAAATAAGCCTGCCTGGCCCTGAACCTAAAACTGTGGATTTCATGCGAACACAAATGCTCCAAGCTCCTTTCCTCAAAGCCACGGATGAATTATATATGTTGGACATAAAATTCATGTTGAGCAAGAAAGGCATTTCTAGTAAAATCTAGGGGTCCACATGGCCCTCAAAGCACAGTTTGCTCCCAGGTTCCATGTCACAACAAGGCGTTCAAGAGTAACAATGTTCCAGAATTCCAAGATCCTGACTTCTCTGCAGAAGCACCTCCTAGGCTGGCCTGGCCTCAGAGCCTCAGCCAATGGCATCTGCACTTGTGAGCCTCACCTATGCTGAGCTGTGGGGTGTGCGTGTGTGTGTGTGTGTGTGTGTGTGTGTGTGTGTGTGTGTGTGTGTGTGACTGTGTGTGACTGTGTGGAAAAGGGGAACAGTGGGATTCCTCTTGAGGGCACTTTGCTTTGTGTTTACACACAACAGGATGCAGCAACAATTTAAATGTGGAAGTTTCTGGTTTGACTCCACCCCCTTTTAAAGGTCGGATTATACAACAACCATAAATTTCAGGGAAGGGGCTTGCAGGGACTGTGGACCTGGGCTGAAAGGCTCCTCTTAGACCTCAAATATAGACGAGGAAAATAAAGTGGCATTTGGTGACTCCTGAGCAGCCAGAGACTGTTTTTCCACTGTCTATGATCCCTGATACACAGACTACACATGGTGACCCTAGACGGTTCTCACACTGTACTTTGCTTGAGCTTCCCAGGGGCACTGCCTTTGGATCACACCCAGAAGGGTTGACTCCACAGGTCTGGGTGTGGTTGGGTGTTATGATTTTCAGTCCCTCCCAGCTGATGGTGCTACACAGACAAGTGTCTGTCACACACCCTGGGAACATCTGCTTTGGTAAAGCTGTTAGACCCCAGTCCCTCCAAGCATTGTTTTCTTTCTAACCAACCAACACTTTCAAAAGAACACAGACTAAAAACGCTAAACTTTGTTCAAGACAGGCAGGTTAAGGTCAGCCTTTCCTGTGTGCAAGCTTCCCTCCGCCTGCCTACACAATGGCGATTACAACACAGTGTGAGTAAGCACACCTCCCAGCAGAAGGTAAAAAGGACTGCCTTGAAAGGGTCAGAATGGCTGTGTACCACCAAGTCGGCTGTGACAGGCTCCACTGCCCTTTGGACTTCTTAACATGGCTTTCCCATCCCCAGAGCTCCACCTGGCTCCTCCTTGACAGGTTAGCTACAAATCTCTCACTCTCAGGGACCATGGCACTGTTCCCTTCCTCCACTCTCTGGCAGCTGCAGCTGGCTACCCTTCCCAGCCTCTCCCTCCATTTCCAGATGGACCTTCACACCCATAAATACCTTCAGGGCAGCAGGCGGGGAGCTGGGTGGGGAGACAGTGTTTCCTAAGGCTTTCCCTCAGGCCAGGCACTTGCCCACTCAGCCACCCCAGGCAGGGTGAAGCCAGGTGACAAAGAGGGACAGAGCCCATCCAGCTTCTGCAAAGCTCCTAGTTCTGGGGGTTGAATTGATAAGACAATACAAAGTCAGGAAAACAAGAGGAATGGAGCTCTAACTCTCTCTGCCATTTACTTGCTATCTTTATTACTTTAGTTATCTAGAAGTGCCTCAATTTCCCTATCTGTAAGGTAGAAATTAACCTTTGGACCCAATTCTTCCCGAAACTTTTACCAAATTATGTTATAATTTTAATTCAATACAAGTTCTCTAGACAAGACTTCTAGATACTATAATTTATACATTTATATTCTATACATTTATATTCTATAAATACAGCTTGTCACTAGCAATGAAAGATGAATAAAAATGCACTGAATTCAAGATAAAAAATGTCTAGAAGAAAGACAGAAATATAGGCAAAACTACCTAGCCCAAGGTAATTATTAGCAAACTGGTTGACTAGCTTGCTACAGTAAATACAGACAAGAAAAAAAATATTAATATGACCAGAGAAGATGAAAAACAGAGCGAAGTCACATTCAGTAATTTACAAATTCTATGTCAGGCACACACACACACACACACACACACACACACACACACACACACTCGATACTCAGGACTACCTAGAGAGGGGCAGATGCTGCTAGCCTCAGGTCACAAATGAAAGGTCTCAAGGTTAGGGAGGAAGTCACTAGATCCACAAGTGGGTAGTGTGTTACAACAAGGCTTTTGCACTGGCTTCATGCTAAGATATGCATGTGCATCTTCCATCACACTGCCTCTGCCTACCTGGGAAACCATTCCTGACTCCTCCAACCTCTTCCCCAGCCAGGCTCAGTCTCCCCTGCGCTGTCCTTACACTCCTTGCTCCGGATCTTGTCTCCCCTGACTTATGATAGAGGAGATCAAACAAACACTGGTGTTTCATATGCATCTTTTTAATGGGTCAACAATCCATGAAATTAGGCTGGTCAAAGAGGCAGAAACCCTCTGCTTAACTTAAGGAAAACTTTCTCAAAAGTAATGCACTATCCTCGTGTACTCAAACTTTATGATAGGTGCTAAGTGTGCACTGGAATAAACTCCAGCGAGCCAGGGGGCACAGAACAGACCCGCTTATTATTTCCAACTCACTATGGAAGAATATTTTTGTAAAATGCAATCAAAATGAATTCCTATAAGCTGGACAACATGCAAATCCAGTTCTTAAAAAACTGGATTTCACAGCTGAAAACTGATGATGAAGCTGCTACACAGGTTACTAATGGTATCTTCTCAATTTCTGTATGTATCTTGTTGCCTGCTGGAAGGATTGGGTGAGGCTGATGTGAAAGCAGCAGGCTAGACCAGCTGAGCCTGCCACACAGAGGGCAGCTTGCTAGTAATGGTCACAGGGAGTCTGTACATAAGGCCCTGCTAAATCTCACTACTAACTCCTCTCAAATCTACAGTCTACCTGTGGGGTAGGTGTGATAGTCACCTCCATTTTACAGGGACAGGGTTGTGTGGGACAGAAGGAGGTGTAGGGAGAGAGGAGATCCAGATAATTCCTGGAAGTTAGAACCTGACACCCTGCAGGGAGGGGAAGGTCCTGAAATGACCTAGAAAGAGGCAAAAAGAAAAGCAGACTCAACAGGGAGAATGAGATCAGCTTCAGCAATGTTTACCTGAAAGTAATTCTCTCGGCAAAGTCTGTGCCCGGATCCCTTAGGATTTTCGAGCTCAGGTATCCCCTCTTCTTATCTGGTTCTACCAAACTGCTCTCCTACTCATTCGCTTTCCTTTGGTACACTTAAAATGGTTTTAAAGGCAAAAGTTAAAATAGTTCAAAAACTTTCCCCCTTTGGTACACATAGCTCACACCCCCAGTACAGGCTCCCTGGTCACTATAGCTTATCAGTGAACAGTGATTTTTTTATGAAGCCTTGTTGGCATTTTCATTAAACCCAGTATCTTAGTTACTGTTCTCTTGCTGTGATGAGACCTTATGACCAAGGAAACTTACAAAAGAAAGCACTGAATTGGGGGCTTGCTTATAGTTCTGGAGGGTTAGTCCTGACTCATAGGCAGCAGGCAGGGAGAAAGACACTGGGACTGGCATAGGCTTCTGAAACCTCAGAACCCTCACCTCAAACACTGTCTCCAACAGGCCACACCCCCAATCCATCCCAAACAGTTCCACTAACTGGGGTCAAAGAATTCAAACATATGAGTCTATGGGAGCCATTGTCATTCAAGCTACCTCTTGGGTAGTATAATTGCTTTAGCCCAGTCTTGCCACCTGGCGCTTTGGACTTCTCCTCCCACACTCCTTAAAGGAGAAAGAAAGAGAGAGAGGGAAGGAGGGAGAGAGGGAGGGAGGAAGGAGAGAGGGAGAGAGAGATGGAGGGAGAGAAGGGGGGAGGGAGAGGGAAAGAGACAGGGAGGGAGGAAGGAAGGAGAGAGGGAGGCAGAGGGAAAGAGAGAAAGAGAGGGGGAGAGAGGGAGGGAGGGAGAGGGAAAGAGAGAGAGAGAGACCTTTTTGTGCTCAGCTGCCCCCAGCTTACTGTTGCTCACCCCGGGCTCGGCAGAAGCGTCACTTTGCACAGAGGTCTCCCTCAGGCACCTGTCCTATCCTCTCACCCTCACCCCTTCCGGCCTGCACAGTACTTATCTTGACCTGAATCAGTACTGTTAGTGTGGTTTTACTAAGGAACTGTTTATTGTGTTTAAAACCATATCCCTACAAAGCAGGCAACTGCTTTGTGGACTTAGATCATTTGGGTATTTCACAGAAGACTTGGTGACTTGGGGTCTTTGTCTAATTCACAGACATTTAATAGTAAAGGATCAAGGGAGACATCAGAGGAAAATGTCGCCTCCCTTTACTTTCCTCCTTAGCTGGCAGAGCACCTGCTCCAGTGGGTGGACGCCTCGCTTGTGGCACTTTTCATATGCTACTGTCAGGGACAGTGAACCAAGCAACAGACCCACAAAAAGTATACCAACTTCAGGATCCTATAGATGTGGATTCATGCCAGGAATGTCACTATCATTGATTACTGTACCCTTCCAAACCTACTTCCTCCGCTGTAAATGGAGCTGGTGCACCCTTCCTCAGGTTCCTACAAGGAGTAAGAAAGAGCCCTGGCACATGCCTACCACTAGCACTTAGGTAGTAATCATCACCTTTGTTACCGTCAAGTTTGCTGTCAGCAAAATATATCCTCTCAACTAGGGTTTAACAGAGGTATTGAGATTAAAGGTGAAAGGCACCGTGGGACCACAGTGACAGCAGTGTATGTATGGAAAGAGTTAACACTCAGCATGCTTTCTAACATGCCGAGCACCTTAGACAAATCAGTTGCTCCTCTATGCCTGAGACAGAGACAGTCATCTGCCACCTCTGATATTAGGATGACTCTTCAGGGAACATTCCTTCCAAGATGTGCAAGTCCTAATCCCTGGAGCCCGTGAATGCTGCTACAGGACAAGTCCTAATCCCTGGAGCCCGTGAATGCTGCTACAGGACAAGTCCTAATCCCTGGAGCCCGTGAATGCTGCTACAGGACAAGTCCTAATCCCTGGAGCCCGTGAATGCTGCTATAGGACAAGTCCTAATCCCTGGAGCCCGTGAATGCTGCTACAGGACAAGTCCTAATCCCTGGAGCCCGTGAATGCTGCTACAGGACAAGTCCTAATCCCTGGAGCCCGTGAATGCTGCTACAGGACAAGTCCTAATCCCTGGAGCCCGTGAATGCTGCTACAGGACAAGAGAGACTTTGCCTCAGGCTTTAAGCAAAGAAAGTACGCTATGGGTGGACCAAATCTACTCAATCTAACCAAATAACCCTCAGAAATGGAAAATTTTCCCTAGTTAGAGAAAAGAGAACAGGAGGCCGGGCAGGGAAAGTCCCAGTAAAACAAGGGTTTCTTAATGTGGGGTCTGAGGTGTCAAGTCCAGTGGCGAGTACCAGAAAAGTCTCTAAGAAATGACAGTGGCCCCAATGCTTCAAGGAACTGAAGTCGACCAACAGCCCAACAGAACCTGTGGTAGATTCTTCCCAGAGCCTCCAGTAAGCCAAGCTGGCCAACAACAAGACACTACAGTCCACTTCTGACCTACAGAACTGTGAGAGGAAGCATCTGGGTTGTCTTAAACTCAGTTTGTGATAATCTGTTTAGAGCAGCCATCAGAAACTACTCGTCTCATGCTGATGCTTGATACAGTTTAACTGCAGCCTTTCTTTCCCTAGTGGTCCAGAGGCGTATTTCACAACTGACAGCATCTTCGAGGAGCCGAGACACAACTGCTTTGTAAACGGACTGTAGTTTAAGCCAACAGGTAACTCAGACTGCAGGCTTGAGTTCTAAAGCACAGAGCATGTGTCCACAAAGCTCCCAAGGGCTGGATACGCCATAAGGGCCAAAGGATGGTCAGTGCAGCTGCCCAGGCCAGCATCTACCATGGGATCCCGGACACAGCTGAACACAAGGACCCACAGGTACTTACCCTCAGAATCACTCACCTACTAAGGACTGGTCCTTCTAGCTACTGGGATAAATGGGCCACATCCTTTTCCTTATGGAGGGGACACCACAGCAGAGCACATCAATGTCACAGTGATAGAATGCCACATTACAGTAAGCGCTAGAAGAAAAGCTAAACATCTAGAGCACATATTAAATACATATACGTGTGTGGGAGAGAGAGAAACAGGGAGAGAGAGAGAGAGAGAGAGAGAGAATCTTTTCACAGATCACTCCTCACTACTGCTAGTGTGGGGACTCTGAGAAAGAAGCTTGTTGTCTGAGGTTTTTTGTTTGTTTTTGAGAACAGTCTTGCTGACAGCTCACAGTGGCTTCAATCTCTCTTGTGGCCCTGGCTAACCATGAACTTATGATCATCCTGCCTCAGCTTCCTGAAGGATTACAGACATGTGTCACCCTGCCCAGCTGGTTTATTCTATATGTAGTGGTAAACTGGCTTTATATAGGACTGCCTTTTATGAATTTCTAAAACAAAAAAAGGACCACGGCTTTCTCTTTACCAAATCAGATTCCCGTTCTTTCAATAGAGTTCTGTCTTTAAAAAAAAAATGAAATTTAATTTTATATTAACAACACCCAAAAAGGTTACTGTGACTAAAGAGCAGATCTCACAAGGCTAGAGAGATGGATCAGGGGTTAAGATGAGTCCTATTTCTCCAGACGACTGGAGTTCAGTTCCCAGCACCCACACCAGAAGGTTCGTCATCACTTGTCATTCCAGTTCCAGAAGATTCCAAGTGCACACATGACATACACTCACACAGACACTATCATACAAATAGACAGGCAGATGGATGGATGGATGGAAAGACAAACAGACAAGAACCATTTTTTAAAAAGGGCACTTCAAAAGCAGAACGCAGCTCCGGCCTCTCATCTTTCTAGACTGCTCATCTTAACCCATTTCTACTTTCATCTCCTTTTCCTGGAAGGACTGAATAACTTGCTGGTTGTAAAAATCAAACAGAACAGTCCAATACACAGAGCAAAGAAACAAACAAATTTGACCTGTGTAACCTTTCCAGAGACACAAATATGTGGGAAATTCTAGACCTCTGAAAAGATTTTGCAGGAAATCATTGGAATCTACATGTTGAAACCTCTTTTTCAATCTTCCTACACACATGCCTATGTGTGTACATGTATATGTTGTGTGTGTGTGTGTGTGTGTGTAGTAGTAGAAGGAGGAAAAATTCTAGGCTAGAAGATAGTTTTTTCACGGCTTTGAAGAAGCCACAAGTTAATAACACCACTATCTGAAGACTGGATATTCAGACATTAGCAAATGCAGCAAAACCCTACTTTGTACTTGCCTTGATTCCGTACTAATGATTTGGCAGCCCACTCCACCCAGGCTCGCGTTCTTAAGTCTATATTTAAGAAATTCTGACAGACTATACACAGGAAGAAAGATTACAAAGAAAGGTCCACAGGAGAACCTACCAGCCTACACAATGTCCAAAAGACCCACAGTTAATTCAAACTTCACATCATTTCTACTTATTAAAAAAAATCACTACTCTTAAATTGTCATTTTCACCACCCAGATTAGCAAACTAGAGAAGAACTGCCACTCCCCTTTCTGGTGGGCAATGAGGAACATTTGATCCCACACTTACCCAAGGTGATCCCTGAGCCCCATGGCTCAGCAGACCACTTCTGGGAGTCTGTCCTCAGTAAGCAAAATGGCAAACTTAAGCTGTCTTCACAGCACCATCTGATCAATGGATTAGATACAACCCACAGCTCCAGGGGCAGACAATGGTCTGAGATAAATCCACACAATGGCAAACTGAGGCTACTGAAAGAGAAGCCATTTCTTGGCACTTACTGACACACTGCTAATTTAAAACAGCATGGCAGTTTATATACTGCTAATTTAAAACAATATAGAAAACGCCTATATGAAAGAATGGGAAAACACAATATATACATTCATAATAGCTTATATTTACAAGCTAATACCTGTGGGTGGTATGGGAAAGGCCTGTATTAGAACAGGATGGAAGTTTCAATATTTTTCCTTTCTAATATGATCATTAAACTTGGGGAGTACAGATAAATTACTATTGTTAATATTAATGAAGAGGTTGTCTTCAGGAGTATGAAAAATAGGGTATGATCAGCTTAGAAAAACAAAACAAAAACCCAATTCAAGCAGTTCAGCTGAGAAGGGGACTAGAGGATCTGGGTGTAGGCAATAAGTTCGCAGGCCAAAGTCTCTTAAATCAGAGAAACTCAGTCCACGGTTCAGCAGGTGAGCACAGTGAGTATGGACAGGGTGACTTCCGTCCTTCTGGGTGTGGGTGGCCTGGAGTCTCTGTTAATGTATTATAGCCTGAAGGAAGTCATAGGGAAATGGGAGGCAAAGCAGAAAGCTAGCTAGCCCTGCTACCCAGGGAGCATGCCAGGAGTGTTTGTTTGCAGTCTGGATGAAGTGGTAGCTCAGAGACTAAGTAGGTTAAACAAGAAGCAGAGCACAAGCAGATGCAGGTGCGTGGCACAGGAGTTTCCCAGGATTTTAAAAACTGAGATCATTTTGAGATACAACCGATGAGTCTCTCTAAGGAAGTCCATAGGAAATTTTTATGAGGAACTGTCATCTGCTATTTCCGCTTTGGGAATCCAAGTTCGACGGAAGACGACTCACTCCCTTTAGCCAAACTAAAAGTAGAAGGTATTCAGTACTTTAGACATGTGAACGTGCTGGCATCTTTTCACAAGGTGGTCAGTCCATAAACCAACAGAGAGATGAAGGGCAGAGTACTGACCAGCCCCTTCGCCTTTACACAAGCAAGGCCTGGCTGCTAGCCCTAGGTTAGGGCTCTGCCCCCAGCTGCTGCTCAGATGCCTCCCAGAACATGCAGGAAGAGGAAGCTAACTCTGACACAAAATCTGAAGAAGCTGCTTCAACGAGAAACTGTTAAGAGCCAGTGGGCACTAAGGGAAACGCAGATAAATTCTTTCCTAGCTTCTGGAGGCTCTGGCACCAGCATTTCCCACTTCTCTCCCAAATTAGAAGGCTCTTCCCAAAAGACGCAGTCCCAAAGGCTCCCCTAGTCCCCATCTTATCCTGAAGAGGAGGCCCACATCTGTAACTCCTCACAGGAATCCCTCCCTCTCCACATCCCCAGCAGTTCACAGGACTCCCTTCCCTGTGTCAGACACACACTGGGGTGCTTTAGGGGGCAGAAATTATTGCAGAGGAACGTATGAACTGTCCCCAGCTCAGAAAGTGTTAGGTGATTCCCGGAATGCTATCAACACTAGACAATGTCAAGGACACCCACGCCTTTAGCTGCCCCTTGAAGCACGATGAGTCCACGACAGAGAGTCATTAGAGGATCTGCATACCACTGACGGTGTACTCCCAGCAAATACATGTTTGGAAAAAAAAAAAGACAGTGGCTTATGTACCTGCTGGTACACATTCAGGGAACCTGGTCTTATTTCTTCATTCCTCCGGCTTTGTTAAGCTCCTACCATGTGCCACACTCTAAGCTAAGAGGACTTAGAAGGTTGTTGTAACTAAACCGGCTTTGAGAGGCAGGGCTCTTGCCAGACACTGCACTTCTCCCGTTAGGAGAACAAAGCCCATCACCACTAGCCAAAACCCCAAGTGGACTGGAAAGAGACACCTCTCCATCCTATAAGAGCAGCCCTGCACCAGGACATGGCTTTGTTCTGTTGGGGTTTCTGCTTTCTTTTGTTTTAATGGTATGAGGAGGTTTGTTTTGGACACAGGGTCTCATTTGCAGCCCCGCCTAGCCTGGAAATCACTATGGAGACAGGGCTGGTTTCAATTTTCTAGCCATCCTTTTTGCCTCTACCCCTTAAGTGCTGGAATTGTGGGTATTTATACCATCATGCCCAGTTTGGTCTATTTTTTTTCCCTAATTTGCTAGAGATTCTGGGGATGAAATCTGAAGTTACCATGAATTTGAGATCTGAGACAGTGTACTCCAGTGGGAACTAATGGCTTAGTGTCCAGTGCTCAGGAATATCTTGGCCAGCAGCATCGATAGCTCAATAGAAATCCACAGATCTCATGTCCCCGTGACTGTTCCAAGGGGGCTTGCACACAGCCATGCTGAATGAAGGCTCTCCAGAGAAAACTCCCGAGAGATGACAGCAATGAAGCCCATGCTTCAGTGAACACTGGTGACCACGCCCACTCAAATCCAACCTGGGCTCACACTTCTCAGCCAAATGACCTTGCCTGCAAGAGGAATGCCAGACAACAGACTATTCTGCAAGAAAGGATACAGAATATACGAATTTCTAAATCCCTGGCCCCAAAGTCACAAACTTAAAATCAACAAATGCGAAAGGCAGAAGTTCTTAACAACTGACTCATTCAGACAGACCCAGAAAGGAATTCTTTTAGCTACAATCTTCAGGAGCAGCTCAAAGAATCAACTCTGAAAGGCCTGCAACACTCCCGTTCATTGTTCAGTAACCTTCGGAAATACAGACCTATTAAAAAAGAAGACAAAATCCCTCCTTCTGCTAGGACAGCAACCAGACACTCTAAGCTAAGCATTTTTATGAGCCCCAATAAAACCTGCCACGACAAACCAAACATTTAAGTGACACTAGAAATGATTTTCAGGAGAGATTTGGCACACATGGAAGAATCCAGCTGGAAGTCATCTTGAGTTCAATCACCTCCACCCTCTGCCCAGCTCCAAGCTGCTGGTCTACTGCTCCCCTGGCCCTGAGAAAAAATGTAGGGTGCCATGCACCTGCTGGCAGGAGCTGCTTTGCACTGGGACTTTGCTGGCCAATTTTCTTTCCTGCCCAGCCAAGACTTTCGCTGGGAATTGTGGGAAGACAGCTTCACAGGCCTCTGAAAGACTAGCCTGTGAATGTACCTCGGGCCTGTTGAGTCTCAGATGTTACATGGGGCACTAACTGCAACGGCTGAAGAGGCAGTGAGCCCCACTGGTGAGACACCCATAATTCTTGTCTGGTTGCTTATCTCTCTCATGTAAGAAGCCCCCCTCTACCCATCTTGACTTGATTTACAGCTTTCCAATGTACACAGTATGTACACAGACACAGACACAGACACAGACACACACACACACACACACACACACGCACGCACGCGCGCGCGCGTACACGCGCGCTATTAAGTCCTCTGCTCTCTCTTCTTTG
The DNA here is from genome assembly GCA_004026605.1 of Ondatra zibethicus. Classification (NCBI taxonomy): domain Eukaryota; kingdom Metazoa; phylum Chordata; class Mammalia; order Rodentia; family Cricetidae; genus Ondatra; species Ondatra zibethicus. The sequence goes on along the minus strand of PVIU01008143.1, from coordinate 18,685 downwards.
CCTGTATGAGTCTCTCCTATGACTCTTGGCAAAGTACTGAATCAACTATGGGATTACGGCAACTCTGGGGGAAAAATTGTTCTACCCCAGGAGTCTTGGACACTTAAGGAACACCAGGTTCATGTGGACCTTGGTGAGAACTGAGCAAGCTCTGGACTCAGAAAAGATCTAGAAAGGGCCCAGGGTGTATGGCCACTTAATGGCGAGAAACACTCAGCTGTGCTGCAACCATATTTTGTTTATCCAGTGTTCCTGTTTCCTTCCTCATTCCTGACATTCAGGATAGACTGGAGGTGCTCTATAGATGCAGCTTGTCAAGGCAGAAGACCTGGATGTAGAAATACCAACTTCTGTGAATTCAGACTTGGTATATATGCAGCTCTTTCTTATCTCTCTTAGGGCAGCATAGATCCATCACCCCAGTACTTGTACGAGGCCCATGACTGGGTAGTAGCGTACAGCACCATCTAGCATATATAAGGCCGTAGATTCAGTCACCAGTAACACACACACACACACACACACACACACACGCACACACACACACAATATCTCTTCCGAAGATAAACCTAAAAACTTTTGAAGGGCTTCCCATTTACTGCAAAGACTTGGACACTTAATTTGATGACATTCATGTCACAAAAGTTGGTGTGTTTTTTTCCCCAGGGCAACAACATCCTGCCAAATGTGATTATAGACCAGAATTTATTTTGAGCAACTATTATAAATGATTTGTTATATGCACATGCTTACTGGGAGCAAACGGAGGCATCCATGTGTCTGTATTTCCTTCAAGCCTTTACAAAAATATACATCGAACTGCCATTGTCAGTAACGCGCTATATTTGTACCTGTCTTCCAACTGTGCAACCTAAAACTGACTTCACACTTGAATTATCAATTAGAAAGGAAAATAAAATTAAGGTCTAAAATCCAATTGCCAAGTAAGTTGATAACACAACTAATTTCATATTTAAGAGATCTAACACTACTGCCTAATCACTGCATAGTCTCTTATTTTGTGAGTACAACTTGGCAGGATGTTTTGAATAAAAATAGCCTTTTTGGATTTGAGAGAAATATGAAAATTTCATGAGGTAATGTTTCTGTTTTAAAAGTAATGCACTTTCATTATCTGTACAAAGATGTATAATGTTAACACTTGTTGAATATAGTCTATGTGTCAGGCAATGTTCCATAAGGTCTATGTAGACAAATTCATTTATTACTCACAAACTCAATAAAAGCACAGAGAAGTTAAACAACTCGTCTGATCTACACACCTAGGAACAAAACATGATCAACAACCCATCATTATGCTGTAATGTTCTAGGAGTAAAAGCAAGCAATAATTTATTCAATCAAGTCTTTCAGTACAGCAGAGCACAGTGTCATGGGCCCCAAACAATTAATAATGAACACTGTACCCTTTATACTGGAAATCATTATAAACTAGTATCTCTGTGTCACTATCACTGACATGAGCTACAACCCAGACTAATTTGACGCTACGCATCTGATAGGTGTTAAAGAAAAAGCAGGTGCTTGGGGAAGGATTATTTTTAAAGTAAAAACTTTCTTCAATTTTGCAAATTTTAGTGACTTGATGAGTTCATTCCCTGAAGTAACTAACCAACCACTGTGACAAAAATAAACACAATTAGTCCCCACTTCTTCATGGTTTATCTGCTGGCCTTAGACAGTCATGCACACAAGAGCAAACATCAACATACTCTTGGATCACATCTCTTCAGATGTTAAAACTCATACTTGGTTAAAGACAAATGCTGCTTCTGCTTTTGATTTAATTTCCTATCCAAGGTTAATAAATATAACTATTTGAAATAAAAACTCTCTTTAAATTTAAAAGTTAACTTATGTTCCTAATTGCCTAGCCCTAAAAATAGTATGCATTTAACAACACTAAAAGCATATTACAATTATTGTTCCATCGATCATTATTATTTGTACTACTCTGGTAGAAACAGGATATACAAGCTTAAAACGTATTTACATGCACATGCACACACACAAATATCTGGTCAACTTTCTAATTATTTGAGCAAGCTCTCGCTCTAGTCTAGGCTAGCCTGTAACTTACTATGTTGTCTAGACTGGGTGTGAACTCAAAGCAATTCTCCTGCCTCAGTTTTGCCAACTAAGATTACAGATGTGAGTTACCATGCCAATGTTCATCATTCTTTGGAACTTAAAATTGTGGTACCTGGCATTTCCAGAAGGTTCTAGTTATCATAATTTACCCACTATCCTGCTGACTGAGTAAACTAGGTTAAGAAAGAAAAGAAAGTGGCCATTCTAAGCACTTACCGTAGGTTAGTTTCAGACTGTGTTTTCCAAAGAGTAGCTGATACACTTTCATTGCAACTCTAGAAATCGAGACCACTATTACTCCTATTTTATAAGCCAGACCGAAAAGGGCTAAATACTATTCTCATGCTGGCCTAAGAAGAAAACCGACACAGTAAGCCTCTGTGAAACCGCTTCTCTTTCCAGTCAGGGCTCAGAAAAATTACTTCTGGAATTTACCTTCCTAGGTAAGGCTTATACTAAAATGGAACAAACAAACAAACACAACAACAACAAAAAAGCCACCCAATGAAAATCCAGCATAGTAAGAGTTGTCATTCTAATTTTTTTTCCTACTAGAAGAGGTTTGGAATAAAAATTATGGGGCATTAGCTAACTTTTCCAGAGTTCTCTTTTATTCTGAAGCCCTTTGCTCTCACAACCAGATCACCAGGCATGCTCTGTGACAAGTGACAACAGCAACCCAACTGTCAGGAGAATTTGTCTATCAAATAAGCTCAGAACTTTCTGCACAGGTGAGTACATCACCTTTCCTCACCACACTTTCAGTCTCTTGTGAAGCACAAATCCTCATTTTCACACGGTTCTATACAAATTTAAGTGCTGTGCACCGTACTGGGTTCTACACCTAGCGGAACAGAATACAAACGCTTGTGTTGAATACAAATGTGTTGTTGTAGCTACTGTTCAGCATTTACTGGCCTTGACCCACCGCTTTCTGGTGTTTAGCTGACTGTTAAGAAAGGCAAAGGGTCTGAACATTTTATTTAAAACTCCACTTAGCAATCGACAACTGATTGCATTTTAAAATGTGGTTGGGAGGAAGGGATGGTCAGTGGGAGGAGGCTGAAAGAGAGTAAGGGGGTACACATGTATGAAACAGGCAGAAATAAAGAGAAATTTAAAATATGTGAGAACCATGAGTTTATTTACTGGAAAATGGTCTTGCTGACACGTACGTTTTTGTTCTAAAACACGGGGGAACCTCCTTACTTGAAAGTGACTGCTTGACAACAGTAGATTTAACTCCACCATTCTAGAGGGGCCTGTTTTCCCCACTTCCCTGGGAAAGGGCTGGAATCCAGTGGTAATTTACATCCATGGTCTGAAGTGCCAAGCACTGGTGCAGCAGGGTGACCAGCATTCTAAAAACAAAGCCAAGCTATTGCTTTAAAAATTGAGAACACACAGACAGAGAGCCTGGCTCTGACAACATCCAAAAGATTCATTATAGACAATCTATTCAGGAGACGCTACGACCGCCCCAGGAAATATAAACAGTGTCCAAAGACAGCCGAGGGGAGAGGAAATAACTGACCGGAATGAGGCGAATCATGTGAAGTCTGTCCAACAAGGCCTAAGACATCCCCAGTGTTTTCACTGGGAGCCGCGGTTAAACGTGCCCTGGCACATGGGCATAGACCTCCCCTCCAGCTCAGGCATGGGGCTGCTTCCTTTCCTACCCACTTGTTTGTGCACAGCCACGCCCGCACAGGACCAGGAGACCACAGGCCTCGGCAGATCCTTCCAGCTGATTTCCAGTTGCTCAAAGTTTAACAAGAATCACGGCTCCATTTGAGAAAGTTATGAATGATTTAAGTCAAGTTTACAAGCTATCCACAGCCAGGATAAATGAGTGTCAGTAGACAATAGCAATGGCGTCTTAAAATGAGGTTTAATTGGCAGGCCCTTACTAAAATAAAAAACGAGTTTCTCTAACCCACAGGCTAAGCGTTCGGCGCTACATTTAAAAAAGAAATAAATCACGCAGGGCTCAAGTTTGAACTCCGACCTTCCTGTTTGAGTCACCCCCGCAGGGTCCCTCGTGGAGTGTCACCCGAGGTCTCTCCACGATCCTTTCCTTCCCCGCCACTACCCTTCTGTGCGGATTGAGCACCGAGGCTGCCAGCCCACGCGCGTCCGGAAACCCGCGCGGGGAAAGAAGGGGCGTGCGTGGCGGCCCCGACCTGCTCCTCCCGCACCGCAGCGAGCTGGGCAGTGACTCCCGGTGACCTCCCGCCGGCGGGTCGAGGCCGGGCTGGGTGGCAGCAGAGACACAGCCTCGGGGGTCGCTCGTGTCCCGGGCTCTCGCGTCTGTGGGCCGCGGCGGGCCTCGCTCCCACTCCCCTCCCGCGGCCCAGGGTGCCAGCAGCCCGCGCTTCCTTTCTTCGCTCCCTCGCTCCAGCCCGCGGTCAACTCTCGGGACCCGCTCAAGGCCCCGAAGTGGCGGCGCCCCGCCCCGTCCTGTTTGGGTCCCCGCGGCCCGGTTCCCGGCGATCGCTTGGCATTCACTCACCCGCCGCTGCCACTGCCGCCTCCGCCGCAGCCAAGGAGCCGGTCTCTGCGCTCCGGGACCGCCCGACCTCTCCTCCCCACTCCACTCCGGCTCCTCCCCGCACGCGTGGGCGGGGCGCACGGCCCGATGGGCGGGGCAGCCACCGCCACCCGCTCTGCTCCGGCTCACCCGCCCTGGACGCCCTCGCCTCGCTCTGCTGGGACCATCGGGTGTGTGGACACCCGTGCCCACGTTAGGGTTGGCGTAGCTCGCTGCGGTGCGGCGGGCGGGCAACCACGCGCCACCCAAGTTCTCCGCAGTCCCCGGGCTGCGAAGATGAGCTCTGCCAAACCCCTACACAAAAGTGAGGCTCTGATCCAGAAAAGTCTGAGGAAATGGCCACCGTCATATTTAAAGGGCTCTGGGGCCACGGGGATGTCGTTTCACAGAAATGAAGGTAAAGCCAGATTACTAAATATTAATTAAGTACATCACCTACCATGCCTTGCCCCCTTGATCCCCGTGAAATTTGTGCTTCTGAATCGCCCAAACTTGACAGAATTGTGCGTAATTAGGCTGGTCTCCCCCTCCGCCCCGTTTTGTATGGATTTAGAGTTTGGTAGATTGAAGGGCTAATTTTGCTTCCACAATAGCTGCTTACAGTCATTTAACGAAATGAAGCACCTGTTGCGTGTCAAGCATTATGCTAAACGTGATAGGAGATACCAACCCAAGGGAGCTTGCTTTCAAAAAGCCAGCGTTCAATAGAGATGGTTGTGCAGAAATGGTAAGATTCAGCAGTCTGCTGGAGCACTCTTAGGTATCTGCTTTCTCATTTAGCAGGATCGAGATAGAAGGCCAAAGTAGGTCACCAAGAACCAACATGAGCAGGTCCTTTTAAAAATGACGTTAGTATTGGGTGAGAGCAGGGAGTACTAATTGGACTCAATGTACTGAAGGAAGAAAGGAAGGGAGGGAGAGAGGGAGGGGAAGTTGGGTATGATAAAGATATATGTATGAATTGCCAAAGAATAAATGAAAGATATTCCTTAAAATAAGAGATCAGACAAAAATGAAAGAATAAATAAGTCCAAGTATTGGGTGAGTCTTTCCCTGGAGTTCACCTGCAGAAGAGAAGTGAGTCCTTGCATGCTGGGATCTAGGCACTGAACCCCACAGCGAGCATTAAATTCACTCCTGTTACTTACTCAAGTATGCCTTGCTTGGCAAGTGTGGTCTGAGCAGCCTCTAGAGAATGTTCCTGTTGAGGTGCAAACCACAGCCTGCCCTTTATTTCGTACTTTGTACAGGGTTAGGAAACTCTCGGCTGATTCAGATAGTGACAGTTCTAAGATGTACCCTAAACAGAATGGCCTGACACAAGAAGTGACTATCACGGTCATTCCAGTGATTTCCATCTCTTGATCGTTGTAGAGCTCAGTTAAATGTTTTCGTGTCCTTTTAGTTTTCCTCTCATTGGCCTGTGACAAAAACAACCGCAGTGGCTTAGTGAAGAGTGCCTGTTTTAGTGCTCTTCAATTGGAAGCACAGAGCAGTCTATAAACAGCTGTCCGCACAAGGGGAGAACAGAAACCCAAGATCCTGTACACGCTTTTGTAGAAGGTATCTATTGAAATCAAGTCATTTGAAGTGTGGCCTTTTATTTTGTCCCCCATCCTCCATTTTGTATTTCTCTCTGTCTCTGTTCTGTCTCTCTCTCGTACTAAAACATCAGCCTGCAAAAAATTAAGAAAAAAATACAGTTTATCATTTGTGTCTGTGGGGTCTGCACCTTCAGAGTCAGTTACAGGTTAAAAATATTTGAAAACAAAATTGAGTCTGTACTGAACAAGTATGTTTTTCTTGTCTTTGTTTCATTTATAATACAGTATAAGAAAATTAATATTTACATTGTATGGGACTACATAATAAATAATCTAGGAATAATTAAAGCATTATCGTATGTAAGATGTAGGTAAGTTATATGCACATACTATGTCATTTTATCTGAGAGTTTTCCATCCTTAGATTTTAGTATATGAGTGGAGGATGGTCCTGGAGCCAGTCCCCTCTGGGCACTGGGGGACAGCTGTGCGTACTACAGAGAGGTGGGAAGTTCCGATCATCTTAGCCAAAAGGCAAGAACAGTCAGAGCTAACATTTAACTAGCACTTCCTGTGTGGCAGATGTTGCTTTAAGAGCCCTACATATATTAAATCTCTTCATTCTCCTAGCAACCCTAGTAGGTAGGCACAGCAAAGTTAACCCACTCAGTCTCAAAGTGCCAGGGTCGAGTTTTTAATGCAGGGTGTTTGCACAGTTTGTGCTTTTACCCATGGTTCTGGACCTGTTTCCTGAACTTTGCTGACTCACATTCCATCTCCATGTATTTGTGTCTCCTATTACATATATTATATCATAGAAAGCTTATATATGTGATATACATATGTGTAGTATTCTATATACATGTACATAGTATATAGAATATGTATATATAATATATAGAGACTCACTTGTCTCATTTAAATGAGTATATACCTTTTCCAGTTAGTAATCCTGCTCATGAAATCATACATAGTTTGATCATAAAGCCTTCATTTTTTGCCTGTTCCTATTAAAGCATATGCTCGACTTCAGTGATTTATGTGAGCATTTGATGGTATTCCTTGTGATTCTTCTCCAGTTTTAAGAACACTGATTCCTGCCAGCATCTACATCTCATGGTCAAACTACCACCTTCAGTTTCAGGATGTCCTTTGCTGGCCACAGGACAGCTGGAAGTGCCAGGTAGCTAACATAGTTTCTACATCTCATCTTTAACCAGTGACAGGAGAGTGGAGGTGACAATACTGCATTTTGACCCTAATTGGGATAATGGCAAGACTGCGTCTGTGCTGTCCGTGGCACTCCCCGCAGGAGTGTGTCAGTCTCCCCTTTCCACCAGCATTTTGCTTAATGCGGCTTCCTTTGTCCTTCTCAGCCTTCCCTCTTCTACTTTCTACTCTCTTGTCGCATTTTCTAGGGAGTAAGTCCCAACCAGAACGAGCAATAGGATTTATGTGACTCAATACAAAGTGTCAAAATGCTCACAATTACTTAAGAATTTCAAAATGTTATGGTGGAACATTAGTCAAGCATAGGTTTCCGTGTCCTGCACAGGTGTGTGACTGTCCTTTGCACATTAGTGAAGCTAGCCTGATTCTTATCCATCATTTTCACTTGAGTCTTTCTTCATCTCCGGCTCTACTTCTAGAGAATCTCAAGCAAAACCAGCAGCTGGTATAGTCACAGCAAGCCCAGCTAGCTACTTCCAGACCTGTTTGCTTAAGCCACCAGTGTCTCACACCTCATAGGAAGAAGAATTACGCTTTCATAGGTAGAGCTTTGGCTGCAGAAAGAGCTATAGTCATCAAGAATGAGGTAAAAAATGAGTTTCAGTCATGATTCTGACTTGACATGATGGTGCACTGTGACTCTGTGCCGTGTCCTGGACGGAGTATCCCAGAAATACCTTTCCTGAAGAAGTTCGAATGGTGACTGGCTAACAGAGGTTCCTGGAAGGAAGTGAGGCTCTGGTTGGAAAGACAAGCTCCCCTCAATATAGGGACAGTAGACACCTCAGCTGCGCCTACAGTCTAGTGGGGGACTGAAACTGGCAGGCCTTCAGAGTTGGCCTGAACTGAGTCACGGTGTTGGCCTTCATGTTCCACTTTTCGGCTTGCTTGCTTGCTTGTTTGAGTGTGGCCAGGGTGTGTGTCTCTATGCTTTACATTACTAGAAAGAAGCAGTACTTTGACAAAGTAGATTGCTAGAGAAGTATACTGAGAGATATGCTCAGTAACTGGGAGCAGCTGTGCCAGCCGACACCCGGGCCCTGGAGAGTGGGCCATCTCTCAGATTCTACTTGGGTTTATGATTAGGAATAATAGGAGTCTGGAGCTGAACCCAAGAGGGAGTGACCTTAGATTTTTTTTTAAATTAATTAATTGTTTGCGGCACACGTACTCTGGTGAGTGTGCAGCTGCTTCTTCCACCTTTCCCATGGTTCTAGATACCAAACTCAGGCAACGCCTTCACCCTCTGAGCCATCTCACCGGCTTGCCTAAGCGCAGATTTTTCTGTCACACTGGGGCACTTGCTGGTTATTCTTTATCTGGTATCAGAGGCCAACTGAATTTCTTATTTTGTTATTTTCCAGGCTTTCTTTAAACTTTTCTCTTCCCTTCATTTGTTCTCTATATTTTCCACCCTTTTCCTCCTTGACTCTGAAATAAAGCAAATAAATAAGTTTCCTGTAAAAGAATCAGTTTCTGTGAAAGAAAAGTAGAGGAGCAGAGTGAAGTCAGTTTTCCTGGGGAGAATTGGGGGTTAAGTGTGTACATAAAGGAGTTGTAAGAGAGCAATCTACAGATTAAGTGGAATCCCCCCTTAAAATCCCAACACAATTCTTTACAGACATTGAAAGAACAATACTCAACTTCATATGGGAAAACTAAAAATCCAAGATAGCTGAAACAATTCTGTACAGTAGAAAGACTTCCAGAGGCATCCCCATCTCTGATCTCAAGCTCTATATACTCCAGGACTATAGTAATAAAACCCACATGGCTTTGGCATAAAAACACACAGGTGAAACAATGGAATCCAATTGAAGACCCAGACATAAATCTATACACCAATGAACACCTGATTTTTGACAAAGAATCCAAAATTATACAATGGAAAAGTGAAAGCATCTTAAACAAATGGCCCTGGCATAATTTAATGTTGGCATGCAGAAGAATGCAAATAGATCCATACCTATCACCCTGAACAAAACTCAAGGCCAAGAGGACTAAAGATCTCAACATAAAGATACACTGAACCTGACAGAAGAGAAAGTGGGAAACAACCTTGAACACATTGGCACAGGAGACAAATTCCTGAACAGGAAACCAATAATGCAGATACTAAGATCAACAATTAATAAACAGGACTTCATAAAACTGAAAAGCTTCTATAAGTCAAAGGACACCATTAATAGGACAAAATGGTAGCCTACAGAATGGGGAAAGATCTTCACCAACCCCACATCTGACAAAAGGGCTGATGTCCAAAGTATATAAAGAACACAAAAAAACCTAGATATCAAAAAACCCCAAATAATCCAATTTTAAAATGGGGTTCAGATATAAACAGAGAATTCCCAAAAGAAGATTCTCAAATGGCCAAGAAACACCTTAAGAAATGGTCAACATTCTTAGTTATCAGGGAAATGTGAATCAAAAAAACTCTGAGAAGCCATCTTATACCTGTCAGAATGGCTAAGACCAAAAACAAATGACAGCTCATTCTGGAGAGGATGTGGAGCTCAGGGAATCCTGCAGAAGATGAGGAGAATGGATTGTAGGAGCCAAAGGGGTCAAGGACACCACAAGAAAACCCACAGAATCAACTAACCTGGGCTAATAGGGGCTCATAGAGATTGAAGCAACCACCAGAGAGCCTGCATGAGTCTGACCTAGGCTCTTTGCATGTGTATGACAGTTCTGAAGCTTGATCTTCTTGTGGGGCTCCTAACAGTGGGAGCAGGGGTTGTATTCAACTCTTTTCCTGGCTTTTGGGACCTTACACCTCATACTGGGTAACCTTGCTGAGCCTTAATATATGGGAGATGCTTAGTTTTACTGCACCTTGATACACCATGTTTTATTGATATCCATGGGAGACCTGCCCTCTCCTGAAGAGAAATGGGGGAGGAGTGGATTGGGGGTGAAGACAGATGGGGAGTTGGGGGAGATCTGGGAAGAGAGGAGGGAGGTGAACCTGATGTCAGGATGTAAAATAAATCAATAAATCATCATGAAGTATCAAAAAAGGGTCATTTAAGGGAATGGCTTCTAAAGTCCCAAGTCTATGAAAACCAAATTCTACATAAGAGGTGGCTTTCTCCCCTGTATAGCTCTCTCCCCTTCCAGAAACAAACAAGATAAATGATTTTATAACTCAGGACAGCTACTCTTTAAAATTGATTGTAGTTTATGTGTGAATGTATTGTGGATTTTTTTTTTTTTTGCTATTCAACAGCAGTACTCTGTAAGCTTTTATTACATCCCTGTAACTCAAGCATCAGTAGGAAAGGATTCTGAAAAGTAGGGGAATTGAGGCTAGCCAGTGAGACCTTCTGTGATCAGGTTCCATAGACTAGAACAACCATGGTTGTATAGGAGTCAGCTTCACTCCCTGTGGTTTTTTACTTGTCCTGTTGCCCACGGCTACCCTCTGTCTGAACCTGCCCTAGATGTTATGAAGAACTACCTTCTTTTGAGTAGGTTAGTGTTCCACAAACTGGTTTTTCTACTCAGTCAGAGATTGCCATAACCTCATGAAGAAATTAGCTAAAGGAGAAGCAGTCACTGTCCTGAGAATCCTTAGGTAACCTGTTATAACTCAGATGGCCACAAGAAGGAACTATGATCCAGAAATGGCTATAGATCAGAAGGCAATTTAACCCAGTTCCATCCTTAAGTGGGCCTAGATTATCGACTACTAACTCAATATGAATTTTCTACATTATTATCAAGTTGGTTTCATTGATCTAGAGGGTGGAAATCCCCAGTACTTTGTCTAGAGGGTAAATATATTGGCTCAAGAGTTCATGAATTTCCCATAATTGAAGGAGTCAATCAATGGCCAATCAAAAAATGGATACCAAATGATGCTGTGAATGTATTTTTAGTTTTTGAGCATAGAAGGTAGATTTCAGGTACATAAACATATAGATTGATTTATGAATATATTTGTAATGATATTTGGCAAAATAATAAAAGTGACTTTCTTAGTAGAATTTTAAATATCAGGCAAATCTCCCTCTTCTTCCATGCCTTCATCATACAGTTTTCACGTAATCAATCAAACCTCCAGATTCACAGGAAGATGTTAGAGATTTTTTTCTTCACAGTCAGTATAGCCAGCATTAAAACTCTACTTTCAGGAACCATGCAAGCAGGGAAACTGATGCTAGTCTGAACAACAGTAAGCCCTTGTCCATTTCCAGAACACAGACAGAAAAGCTGGGTATTGGCTATGATGATTTGAATAAAAGTGCCCTCCATTGTCTCATATATTTGAATGATTAATAACTAGGGAAGGGCACTATTTAAAAGGATGAGGATGTGGAGCCTTGGTAGAAGACGTGTTCCTTGAGGAAAACCTTTGTAAGTCTACTTGTTCTCTTTCTGCACAGTTCCTTCTTTCTAGTTCTCCATCCTCTGAATTCTGTGCTTTAATCTCTATTTCTGTCTCTGTCTCAGTTCAAGGTCACCAGCCCTTCCTATACTCGGCTCTATGATAGGCTGTCAGGGACCTTCACTTCTATTCCCCATTTTCAGGTCCCACATTGAGAAGCCATCTGTCATAGTGCAGTCGACAGGTTCATACATTCCAGGGTAGGGGTGTGTGGATTAGAATTGTTAGGCAGAGAAAATGGTGACACAAAAGAAAAGACAGAGACTTAGGGTAGAGTCGGGAGGGCAGCCCAGTGAATACTGAATGGGTTCACATTTGTTTTTCATAAGCTTTATATACCCCAATCCAAAGAGGAGGAGAAGACAAAAGACCTGTTTACCAAAATGCAAGGAAGAAACAAAGTGTTCATCTTCTCAAATACCCAAAGCAGCAAGTAACCACACTCAAGGTCAAAACATCCCATTAGTAGTCACACCCTTGGTCAAACTTCCTGTTGATAACCTGAAAGGAGCAAGAAAAGGCCTGAACTCTCTGACCTTGGTCAAGGTGGAATGGATCCACATCTGTGGCCTCCAGCAACAGGCTTAGAAGGTTCCTTAAGGAGGGGTGGTCTCATCTCCTTTGCTTTCCGTCTCTCAGGGATCACATCTTTTCTTACCTGACATATAATACTTTACAAGCTTATTTTACACATTACACCAGCTTTTTGGTTATTGCAGACAGGAGGGACAAACCAGTTCCTTTCCTCCATATTATTGAACAGCAGACATCAACTCTTTCCCATCACTCTGACTTTTCATTATTCTTCTTTCCCACATGCTGTGTTCATTGTATTCCTTGTTTACTTTAAGACAGGGTCTCTCTAGCGCGGAGCTGGGCTGGATGCGCTGTGCGTGCTGAGCAGCGAGGGCTCGGGACACCGCGGAGGGCGGGGGGGGGGGGGGGGGGGGGGGGGGGGGGGGGGGGGGGGGGGGGGGGGGGGGGGGGGGGGGGGGGGGGGGGGGGGGGGGGGGGGGGGGGGGGGGGGGGGGGGGGGGGGAAGAGTGTCGGCGGGAAGGGGGGGAGCTGACAGTCTATGCCCCAATGAATGCAGCATGGCCACGGCTGGCCAGAGACCCTAGTGGCCCTTCTGCACAGCGGCAGCTGGCCAGAGCCGCAAGAGGCTCTAAAAGCCCCAAGAACTGGGCTCCAAGTGTAGTGAATTAGGTCAGTACTAGCACATAATTAGGCCAGCTCTAGAATAACAATTATATTTTAATGGTTATAAGGGGAAAACTCACGCTACAAAAGTGGGAGGTCCGACTTTCTATATGTCCGGTGGGCACCACGCAGAGAAAGCACACACCTGAGTTCTCCCAGATTTTCCTCCTGTGCTGCAGGTAGCCACGCCTTAATTAGATGTGATTGGTTGACAGAGTTTCCCCATCAGTTGGTGAGAACTGGGGGTCTGCTTAAATATCCTAAAGGATTTCCCTCTTGGTCACAAAGATGTGACCTTACCAAAAGTCACATATAGAGAAGAGCAATAAAAGGCTGCTAATAAATGCCCAAGGATATTTGGCTCAGGACTTGCTTTATTCCACATCACTACTGTGAATTGGCACTCATCCTTGCAGAAGGCTCAGAGAAAGGTGTGGTTCTTCCCAGGAGATTCTGTTCCTAGTTCTCCCTGTTAGCCAGGCATCATGTTGTGTTCATGTAGGGGCCAAATATTCATTTTTCCTCATTGGTTGGAAGGGCTCATCCTCAGTATATGATCTAGATGAGCCTGAGTAGAAGGTAAGAAAGCAGTCTTTTGGAGAAAAGATAGCTGGTAAAGCCATTAAGAAAAAAAAAAATTCCTGCAACATGTAGTCAAAATCTACTAGCCATTGTGATCAAAATCAGGTTATTAGTATATTTTGTTTATTTTGTATGCACGTGTGTGCATGTGTTTGGGTGCACTCGCTGTCATAGCCATAAGTGGGGGTCAGAGGACAATGTTTGGACACCAGTTCTCTCCATCCACTTGTGGGTCCTAGGGATTGAAGTTGTTTCAGATGCCTTTGCCTCTGAGCTATCTCTTGTACCCCTATTTTTCTTTTATGTTTTGTTCTCTGTATTTGACATAACATGTAATGTATAATAGGGATAATAGACCTATAATGAAAACAGTCAAGAACACTGACCTAACAAAAGAGAAAGTAAAAGATAATGGAAATGATCATTTTAAACAATCAAAATCTATACATTTCTAAAGAATAGATTATATGTCTACCAATGCTTAGATGTTTCACAGTTATTTATAAAACTGCCTGGAGGGAAAGACTCCATCCAGGTACGTCCAACCAGGACAACATTTCATGAACTCTTAAATTTTTAAGTCTCACATCAAATGTGTGCTAATGTCTTTTGGGAACACATTTTTGTTTTGAGGTGTTTGTGTTTGTTTCTTTTTTCAGTTGATAAAATCACATTTTTTAATATTCAGAGGAAGACTCTGTAACCAATTCTGAACTTTTAGTTATCATATTTAAAAGTCCCATATGTGTTCTCCTTTAGTAAAGATGATTCCTATAATTTAAAACTTTTTTTTTTTTTAGTTTTTCGAGACAGGGTTTCTCTGTAGCTTTGGAGCCTGTCCTGGAACTAGCTCTTGTAGACCAGGCTGGCCTCGAACTCACAGAGATCCGCCTGCCTCTGCCTCCTGAATGCTGGGATTAAAGGCATGCGCCACCACCGCCTGGCTATAATTTAAAACTTTTTATAGGCTACCACGTACTTAATTTATAAGGAGATAATGGATATTCTCCAAAAGGGGAAGATCTTAGAAGAAAGGCAAAGCTTTAGTTAACTTTGAGATTTTATTAACATTATTTGTCTTTCTAATAGTCCAAGGTTATGAATAGATTTAAATATTTGTCCATTAGATTGAGTTCCATGACATCTGTGTAATTTAGTAGAAAAATTTCAAATAGGATTAGTTTTGTTTTTTCTTTATGATTTACCCTTTTTTGGAGATAGGTTCTTATTATGTAGCTCTGGCTAGACCAGAGAGTAAAATATAGATCAGGCTGGCCGCAAACTCAGAGACTTACCTGCTCCTGCCTCCCCATTGACGGTATTAACGTATTATTGTGCAACAACACATCTGGCTAAGATTTACTTATTTGTAGTCTATGTGTATGAGTGTTTGTCTGTATGTGTGTATATGTACTGTTGTAAGTGGTGAGTGGGCTGCTTTTTATCCTGGCCACCCGGCTCTTGGCTGCCCAGCTAGCTTAACCCCAGAAATAACCACACAGAAATTGTATTAATTAAATTACTGCCTGGCCCATTATATCTAGCCTCTTCTTGGCCAACTCTCACATCTTGATTCAACCCATTTCTAATAATCTGTATGTCACCACAAGGTTGTGGCTTACCAGGAAAGATTCAACATGTCTGACCTGGCAGCTTCATGGTGGCTCTCTCTGCCTGCCTTCTTTCTCCCAGCATTCAGTTCTCTTTTCCCCGCCTATCTAAGTTCTGCCCTATCAAAAGGCCAAGGCAGTTTCTTTATTCAACCAATGAAAGCAACTCAAATACAGAAGGACCTCCCACACATGTACTATGTGCATCATGGAATCTGATGAGGTTGGACCAGGATGTATTTGATCCTCTAGAACTAAAGTTCAGGTAATTGTGAGCCCCATGTGAGTGCTGGGAACTGAACCTGGGTATTCTACAAGAACAGCAAGCCCTCTTAATAGCTGAGTTATCCCTCTGGACCCCTAGAACAAGGCTTTTTTTTATTGAAAATTAATACAATATATTCTGATCATGGTTTTCCTGCCCTCAACTCCTCCATGATCTTCCCCACCTATTCAACTCCATGCCCCCTTTCTCTTTCTTTTTAGAAAAAAAAAACCCAGGAAAATAAAAAAACAAACAAATCAGAACTAAAAACAAACAAAAATGAAATAGAACAAAAATACACAAAGACAGACACACAAACAAAACCCATAAAAATATAAAATTGGAAACCATAATATACAAGTAAATGATAAGATTTAAAAAGACCCAAACAAAACAACATGAAACAAAAGACCCTACAAAAAGAGCACTAAGTTTGTTTTGCATTGGCCATCTACTATCAGGCACAGGGACTCTCCTTAAGCGTGGTTTATATTCCCACAGAGACTTCATGAGAAAAAAGTGACTTTTCCTTTGCAAGGTGTCATCAGTTGGAGATAGTTCCTTTATTAGAGATGGGAGATCATGTTCTCTTTCCCCTCTCAGTACTGATACCTCATCTGTCTTGAACCTACACGGGCCGTTTCTGCTGCCGTAGTCTCTGTAAATTCATGTGGGCATCAGTCCTGCTGTGTCTGGAAGACACAGTGTCATCCATCCTCTCTGGCTCTTACAACCTTTGTCTCCTCTTCCTCACACCCTCCTGAGCCCCAAGGGGAAGGATTTGAGAGAGAAATCCTGTTTCCAACTAAGTGCTGCAAAGTCTCATGCTCTCTGCACATCGTTAGTTGTGGGTTTCCATGTTAGTTCCCATCTACTGCAAGGGGAAGCTTCTTTGATGATGGCTGAGAGAGACAATATCTATGTATATAGCAGTATGTCATTAGGAGTCATTTTATATCTGTATCTTTTATTTGGTTTTTCCTTAATTAAGCTCATGCCTATCCAGTCTCAGATTCTAAACCATCCAGACAGTGTCAGGCATGGGTTCCATCTTGTGGATTGGGCCTTAAATCCAATTAAACAGTGGTTGGTTATCCCACAACTTTTGTGGCAGTATTGTACCAATGTATCTTGCAGGTAGGTTACTGTTGTAGGTCAAAGGGTTTGTAACTGGATGACATTGATTATATTTTCCTTCTGCTAGCATGCAGAATACCTTCTAGTACCATGAACAGTATCTAATAGTGGTGAAGGCTCTAGTTAGGCACCAGTTCAAATTCTCTGTGTTATAAACGAGATAGGTAAGTATTACCTTCAGCAATAGAACTGTACCATCAGTTTGTAGACAACAACCAATAGTCTTGGCGATAGCATGAGTTGTTTGAGTGTGTTCATGGGGCCCTCTTTGGCCAACAGCTCAATTATATGTAACCCATTGTTAGTACAGAAAGTTTCACTTGGTGGCAAAAAATGTCTATCTAGGGTTGGAATAATTCTTTTTGTAAGAGTTTTCTCTACTGTTGAGGCAATGGCTTTCCTGTAAGGGAGGACTTTATTCAGTGAGATATTCAAAGCAACAGGAAAATGAAATATACAAATAAAGTCTTACCACAAGTTTCAGATATCTCATTTAGTGAAAGGATAAAATAAAACCCTTGTTTGCCTACATCAGTTTAAAAAAATTACTAAAAATAGGTCAGTACTTAAAGAAAGCTTATCATTGTAGACAGAGAATTAATTGGACATCAATTCTATCTCAGGGTATTAAAATTTGACCTTTAAATTTTAGTAACTGTTGTACAGGAGTATCTTCAGAGTCAAATGGCCACCATCTTCAGGGTTTCGTCAGGGCCTGCTCTCATAACATCACTGATGGGCTTGTTGATAGTGGACATTCTTCATACAAGGAAGGGGTTGGGAAAGTCACAGGATTTTCACCTCAGTGTATAGCCACTCCTCCCAATCAGTTATATGCCATTGTGAGCTAATTACTCATGGCCTTGGGATCTTAGCAAAGCACTAGAGAATATAGGTGACTAGGGAAGAGGACTCCATCTTCAAAGCAAAGAGCAGTCATCATCATTCCTCGGTACAGACATTCCAATGCTGTCTTAAGGTTGTCTATGTGTCTGCCTGTAATATCTCACCATTAGTCCATAAGTAAGCTAAAAACACCTGTTTATACCTTCTGAATTTGGTGGAATTAAACTTTTTTTTCATTAGGATCTTATGAAGATCTTATGAAGAGGGAGTGGACACTGTCTAGACCTCACCAACCCACAATCAAGTTAGTTATAACCATGCCCATTTTCTCATACTCCTTCTACAACATACTTTAACCCTTTAGCTTTGTTTTCATCTGTTTCTGCTTTGTAACCATATTTCCCTTACCATATAAAGTATTTACCTTCCTTTTTATTTTTTAAAAATATTATTTTATGTATGTGGGTGTTGTGCCTATGTGCATGCCTGTGTACCATGTTTGTGCCTGGTATCTGTGAAGGCAGGCAGAGGGCATTGAATCTCTTAGAACTGGAATTGTACACAGTTGTGAGACACCATGTGGGCACTAGGAATTAAACCCACATCTTTGGAAGAGCAGCCAATATTTTTAATGGCTGAGCCATCCCTTCAGAAGCCCCATGGTACTTCTTTTTAACTTCTTTTTAATGTATCTCATCTATTAGATCTTTTCTTTACTTGTAGGTTTCTTTTTATAACCTTGTCATCACCATTCTTATGCTTTCCTTCTCAAAAAGATGATTATTATATTTTAATGAAAATCCAGGATATTGTGTCTAAAACACAGATGCTATATAAGCAGTATTTTAAATATCTAATAGGTACAAGTTCAAATAAAACACATGAATAGTCTTAGGTTTTCTTAACAAATTTAAATTATTTGTTAAAAGTTTAAGTCATTGTAACAGGCACTCTGAAATTATTTTGGTTTAAAAAATAAAGAAAAAGCATTTACTTCTTTTTTTTCACATTTAATTTTTTTATTATTGCATTATAAATAGTACCATTCAAAATTTCCACCTCCTCCGCTCCTCCCATTTCCCTCCCCTTTTCCCCTCCAGTCCTAAGAGAGGGCAGGTTACCCTGCCCTGTGGGAAGCCCAAGGCCCTCTCGCCTCCATCCAGGCCTAGGAAGGTGTGAATCCAAACTGACTAGGATCCCAAAAAGCCAGTACAT